>JAUKPT010001034.1:0-16653 GCA_032273505.1 Nanomia bijuga
TTTCTTACCACTTAATACGTAGTAAAAGTATCAGGGCTTAGGTCAAAGTTTAACCGTATGTAACAACAAACCTGTCCCTAACATATATGGCCGTGTATCTAGTTGGCCATGGGTGCGAATAAGAATAATAACTTTTTAGAAAGTTGTGCTGTGGGTATACAAGCATAGATAAATAAAAATATTCTTAGTTGATCGACCCAGACAGTGACAGATGAACTTCCATGAAGCTTTCGACAACATAAGGGAAAATGAATAAATGACCTTGAGAAAAGGATGACATTTTAGCCTCATTTAAATATTTATTAACTTCCAAA
The DNA here is from genome assembly GCA_032273505.1 of Nanomia bijuga. Lineage (NCBI taxonomy): Eukaryota > Metazoa > Cnidaria > Hydrozoa > Siphonophorae > Agalmatidae > Nanomia > Nanomia bijuga. Next base: position 315 of record JAUKPT010001034.1, read on the forward strand.
ACCGAATGAATGTTTTTTCATTAATATTCATTTTGCCTAAATGATGATAGGTTAAATAGGCCTGTCAGTAAGAAATGTGAGCGTGCTCGATTACACGATCGCACATATAGAGCTTGCGCGATCAAGTTTAAGTTCCAATTTTTTCAAATTAGTTGTTTTCCAATCCTATGAACTTGGAAATAATATATATTCTCAGGAGTTTTTGTAAGTTCTTTAAGTAAGCACACTTTTTACGCGATCCAAAATTTTGAAGTTCTGTGCCTTGCGTGATCGACTCGATCGCGCAAAACACTGACAGGCCTGGCTAATTTTTAGGAAGAGTTATCAAATCATCTCCAAGCATAAGCAATTGAGCAATTGCTCAGGCCTTCCTGATCTTATTCTGATGTCACAGTCGGCGGAGAAAAGTTCAAACTACAATGATATTAGTGGCGCGCCGAGGGGAGGAGCAAAGCACACACCGCTGGCGAAAAACATTTTTTAGTAACTCAAATTAGCCTGTTCCGTTCCAATGAGTTGAATGTGTTGTACAAAGCTGTTCCCTTTTAAATTAAATTAATCGTATAACCAGATTCCTGTAACAAAATAATCACGGACTACTAGAATCTTGCAGTTTGTGACAGAATTCTTCTTCTTCGGCAGGAAATACTATATTTATCCGCATTAGATGCTACACCCCTTTTCCTGCTGGTAAGAATGAGGAAGGAACAAAGTTTTTGGAACGAAAGTAAGAACAGGAAGGAACTGCAGAGCAGAGGAAATGACTTAAGATTAAAAGAAACATCTTTGATGTATACATATTTTCTGTTGTAGCCGTCTTCCTTCAAAAACATGTATAGAAGTTCTTTTATTCATCAACATTCAAACTATTTACGGTACTAGTCGTTTCATTTTCGTCTGTATCAATAGTGACTTTCAGTTCTTTATAAACTCTGTTCTGGAAGAACTTCTTCATCAATAAGGATCTTATTTTTCACCAAAAAGGATGTACCAAACAGTGTGTTAAAAAATGCAAGGAAGTACCAAGTTCTCACAAGAAAGTCTTCTCAGCCAAATCAAAAAAACTTTAGAGTATTGCTAAAATATTGGACCTCAAAATACTTCAGTATGCATGAAGGCTTTCGTTTTCGTCCTCTATTGAATGAAACACGTCGTATTTTACAGTAAAACAGAAGCTAAATATGCACCTTTTCTCGCATCAGCATAGGAAAATCTACCAAGAGTATCAATGACCAATTTTCGACGACATGCTCTCGCTCATAGAAAGTTTGAAATTTGAAATACCCTGGCACCATATCCATTCCTTGATTAAACACAGCAACAAAGAAACAAGTCTAATTCGAGGTTTTCTAAAGGACATAAAACATACCAAATGTCCAAAAAGTTAAAGTGGAATATATTATTCGAGTTTGTTTAGCTGACTAATTAAGAATCTCTTCAGATGTATTCCTATTCTTATTTTCCATAAGTAAGTTGAGAACAAGAATAGAACGGGATCGTATAAATTCATCAAACAGAATTCAAGTTTAATAGTCCTTTTATCTCCTAATTCTCTCATAGAGAAGAGTTTTCGAAGAATGTTATGTTGGATTTGTATCTTTATATGATCTTTTCATATTTTTTCTTTCTAAAAAGTAAACAGAAAACATGCTTTTTTTACAGAAATAAAAGAAATAATATCATAGTACTAAATATTTCTTTGCTATAGATGTTTTTACTGGAATTATAGTTTTCTGATGATAATGATTTTTCTATGTTTTTTTTATCAAGTCTTGGTGTCAAAAAATGTACTGGTGATTTAGTTAGATTAGTAAAGTAGTGCCAGTAGTGCTTTCATTTCCATTGAAGAGTTTTATTGGTGTTATCTTATCTCCTTTACGTACAATGTTAAGTGAATGTGTTTCATGAGTAGATTACTGATGAAGAGAAGCAAGAGTTAAGGTTATGAAACTGGTTGTAGAGTATGAATTGGAGAGAAAGCAAACTTTTTGAAAAATGATTTTTACATGGAGCGTGAAGAACATAGGTACGGTTCTAGAGTATTTTTAAGTCATTTTTTTTAATGTCCATATGCAAGGTTACAAAAGAGGGTTTGCTTTTATTTCAATTGACTGAAATCCGTTGTATCTAGAATAAAATAAGACGGAAAAATTCCTTCATTGCATTCGAGTCAATTTCATGTAAATCTTCTCTTGTTAAGCTACAACAAGATGTAAGAAGTGATGTTCTCAAAAATAAGGACCCAAACTACCATTATTTCACTATAGATACTGTACACCTTTTCTTACTTCGCGACGACTTGTTTGATATATACAAACTAGACAAATCATAATGAAAATAAGCTATAAATGAACGGGAGAAGAACATAATGGTGTATTTTAATTTCCTATTGTTATGTTAACAAAAGATATAATCCCTCCAATTTAATGTTTTGTACACAATATGGTAGTGAGCTGTTCTTAGAAGCATGTTACGATACTATAAGAATTAATTCAATTAATTAGGATTGGGAAATATGCAAGTTAATTCTTATCATGTCTCAGTGTATTCAGAATTTGTTTTCTTCAGTTAATTATACACAATTATCTAAATCGTACAATGTGAATGCACCCATCAATTTGCCAACCTGAAAGTGGGTCAGAAGAGTCTGTAAGAGTTTATTAAGGATTTACAATATGGCGCCGCGAATTACGAAATGGTGCACCACATACCTAAAATGTCTCGTCGCTTGTCAACTAATCTCCCAAGTAAACCATAACCCATGTAATACGCGTGTATGTCTTAAACTATCCTTTCATGACACTACATAATCCAGATTGAGTAATAATAAATACAGCGTGACGCAAAAACTTTTGTATTGTAAAGACCTTGATATCACTGAGAAGTGAGAGAAACGAATGTATCAATTTATTATCATACTAACTAGTCATTGCACTGTTCAACAATGACAAATCTCAGAACGTATTATCTAAACATTAATGACATATTGATATTTTCACGCACTCATTCCAAGAAATGTCCATTCTAATGTGATGAATAATTGATTACAGATGAGATGTTTGCTATAGATGTCTGTTATATTATATATAAAAAGTTTTCATTCACTTTTTTTCTTAATTTTAGCTATAATGACGTAAGTTTGAATTAACAAGTGTTCTGGCAATCGCTGCATTTACCAGCGAATTGATAAGAGCATTTTTTTTGGCAGGCTTTCATTAATTTAGACTAGGTTGAGCCTTTAAATTGTTAAACTGGGATCAAGACGGGAGCAAACTCTAGAAAATACGTTCTGAAATAGGGGTTTCCGTGAGTTTTCAGTGATGTTTGCTATAGATGTCTGTTATATCATAGAATCTCAGAACGCACTGTATAAACATTAATGACATATTGATATTTTCACGCACTCATTCAGAGAAATGTCAATTATATTGTGATGAATAATTAATTACAGATGAGATGTTTGCTGTATATAAAAAGTTTTCATTTACTTTTTTTTCTTAATTTCAGCTAACAATTACGTAAGTTTGAATTGCGATCTGCATTTACTAGCCAAACTAATTTAACCTTAGTTCTTAGGAATCCCCTACAATAATCCTCTGAAATATAACGTTTCATAATTATTTCTTTAACCAAAGAGTCTTTATATGCAATTTCGACTAAGAAAGAATGTTATACTTTCCTCATTGTCCTTCTTTCTTTCTTCTTGAACAATAGTTTCTGGTTCCAACCCGATTGAGAGGGTATATACTAGCAATTGAAATAGCAGTGTAATTCCCAACGTATCTTCGTTGTAATTAGCTGCTTGAGTGGAAAGCTAACTTGAATCAACAGCAGGTAACCAATAAACCATGCCTCGAGCTGCAGTAACAAGACAGGGTGATACAGTTTGTAATATCATCATTTTATTTTAGAATTTTTATGTAAAGCATACAACTCTTTGAAAAAGCACCTAAGTGCAAAAGCGCTCAGAATTAGTGCTTTTACTTTTGTGTTTTAACGGTTTTTAGAATCATGCCTAAGTAAAGTTTTCGAGGGGTATATCACTTACCAGAAATCTCGTACACTATTCCCAAAAAAATCAATTCAACAAAGATTTACAGAAACCATATTGTTTTACCAGAAATCTCGTACACCTTTTTAACCTTTTCATCTCGAAACTTTGAATCATTTACATGATAATAAATAAGTAAAATATATAGTTATTAGGTTAAATATTCTAAACAGACAGCTAATTGGAAATATATTATGAATTGTTTTTAGTATACTCTCAAACCGTAATAGTAATTGTACAAACTAAAATTAACAAATTCCTTCTTAACATATATTTACTTCTAATATATAAAAAAAAGCCTTGATCTCTTTTGTGCCTTTGATTTATTCCAGGAAGAAACTTCAGGAATGCTATTGGCTTGTTGACAATAGCTGAACATCAAATCTTTCCATTTCCATTTGATCAATTCAAATAAGAGTATCACTTTTTTTTATCAATTTAACCTTTTGACATCAATTTTAGCGTCGATGGACTTTCCAACTTGTTTATAACAAAATAAATGATAATCATAACTGTTAAAAAAACTGTTTATTTTATATTTTATATCAAATAGCTAGGTAACTTGTAAATTGAATCCATACTGAATTCATATCTAATTAGGCACCAGAATTTACGTCATTGGTTAGTTATTGAGTCAGAAATGAATGACTTGGAAAATTAAATTTGCTTGAAATGAAATTGAAATGGATAGTAGTATACGCTTTATTTATAAGAACAATTTTATAAAAACATTTTGGCTCAACAAATTGGTGTTTTTACTTGCTTTTTCGGTTAAAAGGATCATACCTAACCAAAATTTGAATGATTTAGGCAGATATTTTGCAGAAAAATCAAGCTTGCTTAGCACAATTTTTCAAGATCTAGACAAAAAACACAATTAAAGAACATTTTACATCGTTGAGCAATGCCAGCGGGTTGACCCATGCTATATGATGGTATTGCGTAGTTGGTTGGTACCTGGCGAAACACAAGGTAAGTACGAAAAAAGCTTCGTTTGGCTGTGTAAACCATTAAACAATACCATTTTACTGGCTCTTATAGAAAAGATTGTACCATTGTGTAATTTGTTTGAAAACTATTCATTAAAAAAAGGTTATTTTATATCCTAGGTTGAGTTAGTTTTGGTGACATCATGAATTTGTTTGTACATGCTTAATTGTATATGTCTCGGGAAGTAGACAAGACCATGGTTCAAGGTAATTTATCTGTTTTAGGCTTAGTCATCTAAGTGGGGATAGAGTAAGGCAAAATATTTTCATTCTTGTAAACGTCTGGATTTTTACTTGCAATATTTTGCCCTTTAATAGATAAGATGATAAAATTAATATCTCGACTTTTTACCCTATTTATTTTGAGGTTTCAATCATCCAATTACTCTGAAATATTGTAGTCAGACTTTCATTTATCATTACACTTTAACTATCGATAGTCAAAATGCATACTCTCAGCGTATTTTTAGTCAACACTCTTAATAAAACAAAGCAGCAACAAAAATTAAGTCATGCTGACATGTTATTGTTTACTGTTTCGATACATTGAATTTGAATCATATGTAAGAACCCAGTCTAGTACGAGTTCAGTTTACACTTTATATTGTGTCCGATGGAAAATGACATACTATCGAATATATGTCTTAAGGGTATGAACGAGGGGTAAATCACTGTTAAGAACTCACGCATTGACTCAAATTCCTAATGTGTTGTTAAAAATCTTATGAGAATTCTCGTACACTTTTTAAGAAAGTAATTTACCCCTCTGGTATGAAAGGGACCATCCATAGATAACTCAACGCATAATGGGGAGATTAATTAGGAGATTAATTACAAAACTGTATTATTTCTTCAATTAAATGTTTTACTTTATATAACCTGGCCTACAAGAAGTTCTATTAATTCAATCAAATTATCCAAGGAATCCCTCTCTAAAAGAAGAAATAATTAGTCAAATAGAATCGATTGATTCTTAAGCTGTTACTTGTCTAAAATGAACCCTCTCCGTGGTGATATTGGTGTTATTGGTGTTATCACAACCTGGATAGATATCATCAACGTACACGTGCACACGCGCACTAAACACTCCAGTACAGTTCCAATCAAAACAAATATGAACAATTGTAATCATCGATTAATCTCCCAACTGAAATCAGATTAAACTGTCATTTGAAAACAAAACGCCCACAAAAGAAAAAAGAAAAAGAAAAAAGAAAAAGATGGTTCTTAGTGTTTTGCTGGTAATGATAGATTTATCAATAAAAATAATAAAAGACATATGTAAGACTTATGTGTAAATGCAGCTGAATCCCCCTAAAATCGAGAAAAACTGGGCTAATTTTGATGACTAAATACAGAAAGGTGCTGACAATAAGCATTTTAAGGTGAGCCTTCTTATAAAATTTCAAAGTAATTGGATTAAGGGAAACAAGTAGAGGGATTAATTTTACCCAACCCCATTTAACAACGTACGAAAAAAGCCCATTAAAATGGGGTTTAAATGTCGAATGAATTTTTATTTTCTGCAAACTTTAATGTAGGTAAAACTGACCTTGATAATGTTGGATATGAGCTGCTGGATCGATTTAAGTAACTGGGCAATTAACTCTGGATAAATTATTGTAATCTAGTAACTACTGTTACTGCTTACACACAAATTCTTCTTCGAATATCTAATCGCAATTTAGCGCTTAGTCGAAGCTCTGCTACGAAAAAGTAAAATAATACAAACCGCTAGTCTAATAATCTTAGCATACAACCCTAGAAAAGCTAACTGTTCATAAACTAATCAGTAATATTAAGTTGGCAAGATCAAAATAGAACAGTTATGCAAAAACAAATCAAACAACCAATCAGATTCATGATGATGTAATATTTAACTAATCAAAGGGTTAAATTAGCCATAAGATAAGCCTTCAGGCGACAGACTTTGTTGATAGCCTTAATTATAATTAACCATCAGAAAAACTACCGTAGTATCAACAGAGTCTTAGCTTTACCCCTAAAACCTTTTAGTTATCATATCTTTCCTTTACTTCTAATCTTTTCATCCCAGCAGGTCCCTTCATCTATGATGTGGCAAGATTCAATAGACTAATATTTCATTAAATTTTTGTTATTACACAACATTGAAATTAAAGGGGCAATCCTTAATTCTGACCAAAAACCTCTCTGTTACTATAAACATATGTATCACATTTTAGAAGTGGCTGCATCAAAGGATAAAGATTAACTAGAAAAAAGTACGTTATATTGATTTGTAATATTTTGCTTTCTTTGTTGACTAAAATACGGCTATGTAAAAGACAAAACAATGATTATATGTTTACTGTCAGCCGTCCGCGTTGTATAAGAATGTGCACATTTTTTTTCAAACGAAACACCGCATTTATAAAATCATTTTATTTTGGTCCAGTACAGTATTTTATAGCAAATAACTTTTCTTTCATTTAATAATCAAAGAAAAATCTTTCTATTCATTTAACTGGAGAACTCCGCCGAACCTTCAAACCTTGAAAATATATTTGGTCGTCTCTCAATTTAAGGCCAGTCTTTTTACATTTCTCATACTTGCTCTGAGAGCGACAAATTTTGTGTCATACGTATTTAGCAGTTTTTAAGGTCAATATAAAAAATAAGATTAAATTTGACTCTAAACAGATAATCAAACAAGTTTTTGTGGAACAAACTGTAGAGCATATTTGCGCTCAGATAGTTCAACCTACTGAATACGCTATACAGTATTCGGTTCTTCTTTTTCAATACATTTTAAACGAAGAAACAATATGAAGTTGTTAGTCTCTATTCTTTCTAGATGTAACAAAATAAGTATATCGTAAAAATAATTGAGGTAAAAATTATAATATCACGATACATTGATTTTTGTTATGAATTCTAATTGCATATTCATTCTTTTAATTCACGACTTTATTCAAAATAGATATATTATGATAAAAAGGTCTTCATTTATCTCATATAGATAATCTTTACAAGTTGACTAATCATTTAAAACTCTATAACCAAAATGTATTTTTTTATTTTTTATAATAGAGCGCTAGATGTAGTACCTTTAGTACCTTCGACTTCGTAAATTATAATTTAATTCAAAGTTTTTCATCAATAACAAAAGAACAAAAGAAGATGAGACAATAAGATTTGGTACACAACTGAACTTAACATATTCCCATATGTATGCATAGCATTGACAATTAGAAATAAGAAATGAAGCAGAAAAAAGAAACTGCCCATATTTTCCCAAATTTCCACAAAACTTTTTCATTTTTGGCATGAGACCTCTAACCGGTCTTATGATTATGTATGTAGTAATATAGGAAGTTAATATCTTGCGTCGTTATTGAGCCATCTGCTGTAACATGTAAGGCCATGTTATTCAGTAGGCCATGGATAGATTTAATAAATATCAAATTGAATAAAAATCGAGGAGACCTCGCAAATTTAGGTTTTATGGCATGTAAAAGTTCTAAAACAAATAAAAATATAGATGATGTGAGGAAAGAGGATGGAATTGTCAGAAGATGGGTATTACTAAATAGTATTTTGAGGGAATTTATAATAAATACAAATACAAGTACCTCAATAATTACTGTACGATATTTTTTATGTTTCAGGGGGTAAAAGGAAGAAGACTTTTCAGAGTAAAATAAATTTTCTATTCCAGATAAAAAAAGATTGATGCATCAGGAACCTTAAGAAACAATCCTTGAAAAAAATGTTTATTTTTTTTACCATCATTTTCCTTTTTCATTCTAATATTGAATCAATAAAAAACTATTTCTTCTTCTTTGGAAAAACAAAATTTCAAAGAAAAAATACAGGAAAAGAAGTGAAAAAGGACATGAAAACACTTATGAAAAAGTGAAGCAAAACATAAAACAAAGAACAACAGATAATTTTCAAAAACATATGAATAAAATATATTAGTTCACCGAAAACATTAATTGATGAAACAATAAACAAAAAAAGCAAACAAAAGCGAAATTTAGAAATAAGAGAAAGAAAATGGTACCTCTTTCATTTTTATATATATGAACAAAATTCAGAAGTTGAATCGGATGGATTTTATGATACTTAAATCGATAAGCTTGCCATGTACATGTTCATACTTTCTTGTTGATAAAAGACTCTTTCCTAAAAAATTATTGATGATTTAATGGAAAACGCATAAACCATAAATCAAGCAACACTGCAGATATGGGATAGAACACTCTATCGGTATACTGAAAATGAATTCATTTTTGATTTTACAAATTGTATTTTGAATGTCTTCATATGCAAAATGTCGAATAGGTTATCAGAACTATAACTTATGACATGGGTCATGGCCGTCTTAAGATACGGTTTAGTTCGTCACCGACAGACTTCTAGAATACGGGATTTTAGCTAGACATAATTTCGATATTTAGATACGAAATTATTGATAATATTCTGGTTAATTAAAAATTGTGAAAAAAATTCGAAAAGTGGAGAAAAAAAGTTTCTTTTTGTGAAATTTTCTCAGGAGTTAAAGATCGTCATGAAATGTATCTTGTTTCAAAATTTCAAATCTCTATCATTTTTGTTTCTTCATTTATCTGCAAAAGTAAACAATTCCAACTCAACTTTCTTAAAATTAAGGGACTAAGGGACAATATTAAGATTTCAATTAAAACATATATTTAAATTTTATGTCTAAAATTGATTGTCACTGAAAATTCATCATTTTATTACTTACATAATCGAGCAGTCCTAAAGTATCGTTTCATTGCATTGTACATAGAAATGCGTTGACACGAACTAATTTGACATCTTTGGATTCGTCTATGCAATGAAGCGAGTTTAAATTATTGCAGATTAATAGCTTTTCTTTTTTCTTTTCTTTTTGGAAAGAGTTTACTGCCAGGGTAAAGAGAACCTTACAGAAAAAAAATTGGTATTTTTCTTCAACACCAAATATTTACTTTAAACATATAACTCTATCATGAGCTAGACGGCTAAAAAAACGTGGAGCTTTAAACGATTAAAATTGAATCGGTTATTAGTTGTCAAAATAATTAAAATGAAAACCTGATTATTTTCACCAAAAAGATTTATTCAAATTAAAAACCAGTCTGATTAAAAGGTTCTGAAAGTTTAAGATTGTGGAAATTGGTAAAACGTGAATTATAAATATCTTATTGGTAACAAACAATACCGTATCTGAAGCTGAGTTATACATGAGTTATTTTCATTTATCCTTGATAATTGAATTTCGTGACAAATTTGATTCATGTTGGACTACCATCATGGAAGAAATTGAGTATTGATTCGGTTAGAAATTGAATCTGATTCTAAATTCTAAATCAACTAATAACTTGCCAAATTATCGTGAAAAATGCTCTTTACTTGCCACGGGCTCTAAAGTTTTAGATTTTACCTAAATTCACATAAATTTCGAGGGTGAATCGTGAATTTGAGGGTAAATTACTGTTATATTCATAGTATTTTATGCATTATTCATAATTATAGTTGAACCCCTGACTTGCACGTATTTTACTTCTGCAAAATCGATGATTCATTATTTTGCATTTTTACTAATTATTGAAACTTAATCAACAATTTTTGAAATTAAACCTTTTTATCTTTATTTATTTAGATACTAAAAAAATGAAATTGAATCGTTTGTTAATAAATGGTAAGTTTTTTATTTTTGAGGCAACTTCATTCCATATTCAATTTCTTCTTCTTCCATTTATCAAATTCCTGAGAATAATAAGCACCATATAAGATATTGGCATTTTTGTATACTGCCTAAAGTATTGAAAAAAGCTTTATACCTTTTTGTAAGAACAATGAATCAGAGGTGTTGATTAATACTGGACAGTGAAAAATGACATTAAAGTTATCGAGATGTGATCGGACCTGCATCTTATAAATTTGAATAAGAGAACTTTAGGGCCTGTAATTTAGGGACCGAGAATAGACCCTTGGGGATGTCTGATTGAATTTTACTCCAATCGGATTCAAAACCATTAACTACTATACTCATAGAACACGTAGACTCAAATAGATGTCAAGAAAACAATCTGATAGACAACCCTCAGTAGTCGTGTCGCCTTTAGGGTACTATAATTGCAAGTACTCTCGACTACCAAATAAACGTGTACACACGTTTATACTTTCTGAGGAAATAATCCACCCTACTCGTTTTTATTCCAGCCTACACTTTTATAAATTTCTGCATACGATGGATGGAAAATTCCTGGCTATTTTACGGTTTTGACAAAATAACTTTGCTATGATAGCATCAATTTTGACTTACTTTTCCATCCTACTCGTTTATTCGATCCTACCCGTTTATCAATTTATGTACCAGAGTCTCTTATAAGAAGTGTGTACAATATTCCCTGACCTTTCTCTATAATCTACCTTCTCGATTCATTAGAAGTGAGAAAGATATAATGACACTACTTCATTCAATCATTTATTGTTAACGTAATACTGCATGACTGATCAAAATACCTGGAAAAAACATCGCCTGACTCATCTTGATAAGTTTTCTTCTTATTTGAAATTAATCATTCGAAAGTACCGTTTTTCTATTATTTCGTTGTTGTTTTATTCATAAAACAACTTGATGCTTGAATGATTGTCTAGAGAGTATAATTACATTTCATCGTTTGTTGATGATATGCTAACAATTGTAAATAAGGTTGCTATTTATTTTCGATTTAGTTTGATTTCAGTCTATACAAAGCTAAGGATTTTACGATAATTATTTGTTTTTTTATGTTTCAAATATTTGTTTCAATTATTTATATTTTGTAAATGAAGATAATAGAAAGATTTCTATATGATTATCTGTTTGGTTAATCCTCAAAATGTTTTAATAAAGCTTTATTCTTAATTTTTTGGCTTGAATTATTTTTCAACCAATTAAGCAAGCGTTTACCCACCGAATAATTCTTTTTTCAATTTGTTTTCGGAAAATAAAAAAATAAATAAAAATCTATTAAACTTTTCAAATCAGTTATAACTATGTATATGATCTTTTCGCTTTTCATTTGGATTCCTGCTGGGTTGTTTTTACATTTCTTATACGTTTTGATATTGTTTCTTAAAAAACATGACTCTAGAAAAAAGTAATCTAACAAATTATTCCCCCATTAAATATTATTTTTTGAAGTGCATTTACACACTGGATAAATATCGGGGTCTTTGTTGTTTTTTCCAAATTCTCGAGTTCTATAAAATTAATTTAGCTAGACTTTTAAATGGTCCAAATATCCTATTTTGTCAAGATACCACAAATTGTTGTTTGCAATTAGACCAAAAACAATTATTGAAGAAACCTTTGTTTTAGATCAAAAGGGATAGTTTTAGTAGTTGACATTATTTGAATGGGAGTTTTCAGTGGAACGTAAAGTATAGTCTATCTGCCAAAAGGTCATTATATCCCTTTTTGTTGAAATACTAATATCATTCAAAAATTCTTCTATGTATATTAAAAGATGATACCAATTTAGATAATTGGTGGTAGTTCTCTTATGCCAAAAGTTAGTATGAATTTGGTCCATTTTCTTTATGAATTATGCATATCATCATAGACAATTTTAATTTAAAATTAGGCAATGTTGGCACTCAAACTGATAACCTATGACTAAGCTATTGGCAATGTAACGAACGAAGATCTTTCTTCTTTGTGTTTTTTGTTTTTCTGCTTTATAGTCAGAAGATATCTAAGGTATGAAAAACTTTGTCTATCGGACTCAATTAATGGCTATTTCAAAATATTTTCCTTTATCCTTTTTTAACACTTTACATACTAACATCGGGCTCCTGCACTAAAGCAATATTGATATGACTGTTAACGGTCTAAGTGCGGATCTACATCTATGCTAGCGCATATAGAATTAATTTACTTGCTAAACGAGAACTTGACTTAAAGTCCGTTTCAAAAAAGCTATCACGTATTATAGGTCTTTTGAGTAATGTTTGCAATTTTTAATATTTTTTTAAAATTTGTTTTTACCTGAAAGACGCGATAATTTAATAGTGTAAGTAAATCAGAATTTTGCATTCTTGTCGTAACGCTATGAAATTCAGACTGCTCTTTGAACTAAAAGAAAGATAAAAAATCGAGTTTAGTAAAAATTCTTTGAATATTTACCGAGAAACCTTTTTTATTTTTTTTTTATTTATTCTTTAGGATAATTACAAACAAGAGACAAAAAAGAAGAACCGAGAAACTGACCCCTAAAGATGTCCAAAATCCGGAAAACGGCTAAATAGAAAGTACTGTATGAATTTATCCATCATAGTTATTTCCTCGGTAGATTGGATTTTCACCATACTTGAGATTAGATATTTTCTTTAGTTTATCAAATAGCAGTGTGAATTTCATAGCGTTCGGACAAGAATGAAGAATCCCGCTTTGTTTCTTCTTCAATTTTCAAGCCTATGAATTTTTCGATAATCATTTAGACCTTAGCCAATTATTGCATCTTTTAAATAAAAAAATCATTTTGAAAAAAGACATATCGAAATTACTCAAAATTATTTATTTGTTGCAATTTCGTATTTAGTCTATAGAGTGTTTCGTCAAGGAATCTATTTATTAAGAAACCGGTAAGTAACTTTCAAGACAAAATCGTGTTATAACATGGTTAGGTGTCATGATTAAGAACTAAAGATATTATTATGTACGTGCTTATAAACGTGAACAAGTTATATTCGTCTAGCAACCTTTTGAATTTTAGATGGCTTATTTTCATTATCAGTGCCAAAAAGCACTGTAGGCAGAACCAAAAAAACAAATATTTTACATCACAACTCGGACTGGTAAACAACAACATTTCGTTAGACTTCCTGTGTACGAGACTTATCCTACCGAAACATGAAACCGTTATCAGAAATCTTTCCTAATTCAAGATTTTCTTAGGGATTGTCAACAAATAATCGGTAAAGTTTGCCGATTGATTGTTTTAAATTTATGTCATCAAACATTTCATTGGTTATTTAAGAAATGTCACAATTTGTACTTTTGGTCAAATCTCTAAATCACGAAAATGATTCTAAGTGAACCAATAAGGTTCTCGATAATGTAATTTTGAACCAATCAATCGGTAAATTTTATCGATAATTTGTAGACAATCCCTTAATCAAGCTGTTTATATAGTCGCTTTATTCTTATATAAGAGTTCGATATAGCTTTCCCAATATAGAATATATATATATATATATATATATATATATATAAAACTAACAAGCATCAGTTGGTGTGTGTAGGCTAGAGTAAGGTTTACGCATACTGCGAAGACAAGTGCGGATCAAGAGTCTTCATGAAGACACCTTTTTTTTGGCAGTTTTTTTACTATTCAAGACTAAGTTGGCTTCCAGTACCACTGGTACTATATCGAATACTGACAAACAAACTTAAGACGTAGGTAAGTATATAACTTTATCGTAACTTCACACGACATTGTGAATTTTATTTTGCACTTTTGCACAGAATAAAAAACATTGCATTGCATTTAAGTCCATGAGAAGATAAAGGATTGTTCGTTCATGAGCTATATTGTCTAAACTTAACTTCTATCTTATTCTGTCTCTTCTGGGCGAGGCTTAATAGGGGGTAGGGGGGGGGGTCTAGCTTTCCGTGAAATGTGATTGGGTCTAAAATTCGTCCGTCAATGGTTTGGCTTAAGTTTTGTCCGTGAATTGTGATTAAGGTAAGAAATGTCGATGATTCATAAATCCAACGAAAAATTGTCCATAATTCGTTATCGGGCTAAATGATATCCGTGGATTCGTGACCCAGACACCCATCTTTCCCACACAAACATAGCGTCCGAAAAAATCAATAAGAGCTCCAACAATACTGCTATTTCATATACTGTATACCTTCTCTTTCCATTGAAAATAAGTAGCATTACTTTATGAGACTATATGCCATCAAAAGTAAATGTATTTTATTACATTGCTTAACAAATTTGGGTCACAACATCCTACGTATTTTTAAAATCGAGATATTTGACCTGAAGATCTTTAATACTGTTGTCAATCTTTCCAAACGACTTGACCCAAGAGAGTAAATCATTGAATCCCATAGATTGACAGAGACTCACAGTTGTTTAATTGCTCGATTTGATTAAGTATTACAACTCAATGTTGCTTAGAATTATAAACCGTTTAATCGCTAATCAACATCTTAAGATAAAGGAAACACAAACACAGTCTGGTATTGGCTTACTAAAATAGACGTGAAGAGCATTAGTGGAGTCTCAACGTTCACTTTTCTGGTATTAAGCTGCATCATCAAATCGAGTGGTTTGTAAGTTGTTCTATTTTTTATTGCTTTAAGTGAAGAAAAAGTTGCAAGCAGAAAAAGGCGCAAGCACAAATTGTCGCAAGCAATTATCGCGACTTTTGCGATATTTGTAATAAAATACGACAATTAGTTTATTCACGAAATGTTTCTTACAATAGAAAAACGAAATTCGATAGCCTTTTTAATAGTAATGTCGCGAAATTATTTTCGCGATTTTTTCTTCGCCTCTATAAGCTTGTTTGTCTGTAATTCTATTTTTATTTCTCTTAATCTTAATGGAATCAATTTTTATGCACTAGTGTAGTCGGCTTTTAGTTTAAAGGCTATTACTGTATCCTCTTGTTGGCGTGACTTTTACAAGATCAGTTTCCATGTGGCATTTTTACGTCGAAATTTCGGTTTAGAGGTCTCAAAGGAACATTCTGAGAAATCGTAATTCGTAGAAAAGAGTAATGATTACGTATATACAATAGTAGAACATAGTTATGAGCAATAACATCAGGTTGTCTTATTTTAACCGCTATTTATTTACTTGATTCCTCACAAATCTAATGTGAGCGTGCTACTCCTTTTAATTTTGCATCGCTTTCAGAGCGAGATTAGCAATGGAGATGTCATTTCTTTCGAAAGGGAAAATATGGTTAAAGCGGTCTTTACTCTAAAATAGAAACATCGTTTAAGAGGCAGAAAAACCAAACATGAAGTTTTTATAACAAATCTTTATTTTATAGAAAAACCTCTATGAAACAAGTATCTGATTACAGCGAACAATTTCTTCTGATCTCTGAAGTGCCATTTTATCCAGGTTGTATTACAGTAATCACCTCTGATCTTGAGTCAGTGACCCGGTCGCAAATTTTTTTTCCGTAACCAGCATAACCGATCCTGAATCAGCATAACCGTTCTAAATCATAAACACAATTTTTTTTCTTCTCCCTAGTCATTCCTGCTATTTAGAATACTTCTAAAAGATTGTTTATCAATACTTTAATG
>JAUKPT010001035.1:0-16647 GCA_032273505.1 Nanomia bijuga
CAAAACATTTTTTTTAAGATATGGAAGGCCTACAATCACCAAAAGGATATGAGAGATAAGTACAGGGAAAAAAGTCGAGTACTACTTGCAGTTATACTATTGTTTGAGCTTATAGATGAGGATAGTATGTAGTATTGAGTTTCATGAAGGGCCGAATATGAAGCAAACTTTTCCTCTAAGATGTAAAAATAAAAAGTAGAATGGTATTGTTGCTATCACAATTAGGGTTGTCTGTTACGACGAAGGAGAAGGGGGAGGTGGTAAATGCTTAACAATTTCTGTTAAGAAAAATGAAAACAGTTTTGATATGGCCTCTAGGTGATATGAATAATTTTTCTTAACATTCCATTCTTATTTCTTTCATACTTATGGTCATTTATTGCATTTATTGTTATTTATGCTAAGGTCTAACAAACAATGGTCGCATTAATTGATGATTTTGATCATAATCAATTGCTTTTCTTGTATCATGGTATAATTATGCTTCCCTTCCTTATCAAGTGTCATGAATATCCATTAGAACATCATTAGAACTTAAAACCAAAATTCACTTAAAAAATCAATTTCAAAAAAATATTTTTACATAACAAGTTAACTAATTTATGCCTGTCCAAACCATGTAGAAAGGGCACACCCGTCTAAATATTCAAGGTACCTACTTAAACATATTGATCTTATTCAACTTTATCCTTTTTAAACTTATTAAAGGTATCAATTGGATAGGCCACCTAACGTGGTCACACCAACCTTAAAACGAAAAGAATCTCTCTATTGGTCATTGTAAGAAAGTATTCAAATACAATAGGGCTTGTATACCGCTGATTTATTTTTCATTATCTCATGTCTTTCTGTGGTTGCACGACCGCAAAAATGTTATTTGATACAATACTCTATTAGTGGGTTGCACTTATACTTCATTACTTTGGAGACGTGAAGCCATGGTTAATGCATTTTTTAAGATAAAGCAGTATACAAGAGAAAGTTGAATGCAAGCCTAATTAATATTTTGGAAAAAATTAACTGTATATTCTTTCTTTCCTTTTGTTAAATTATTTGAACAAATATTTTGGACATTGTTTGCTAGTGTATACACGTCCTTTCATAGATTGTATACATAGGATAATTAGATGGTTACAGTTGAAGAACAATATTTTTGAGGGTCGCTTGAATTTTCGAAAACCTTTCATATCTGAAGATTAAATTAGAGGGATCGAAAGAATATCGGGACCAACGGTTTCTTCTCCTAATCTAAAAAAGAATAAATGGGAGGGGATTTGGATAAATTGGGGATAAATTGGGGATAAATTGGGGGCAAAAAGGGTTAATGCAAAATTTAAGGAAGTTAAGGGTGTAGAAGATCGGGGGTATTGGGTCGTTTAGAACTTTTTTGCTTTGAAGTACACCAGCTTTGAAGAAATACAATACAAAAAAGGGTGTTAAACGTGTTTTTTTCTTATACTTTAGCGCAAAGAACCTTTAATGTTTTGCATTGAGGAAACGAAATAAGCGATTTAGATGAAATACTTCGAATTCAAAATATATAGCCACGATATTGTCGGATTACTTTAACAACAAAAGAAACCGACTGAAAGATCGTATCTTTTATGAATCTTTTTTTCAGTATTTTTCGAAATTAACTCACTAAAGCCTTTAGACAAAGGAGGTATAGAAGAGAATACAGAAAATCGAAAAAAATCTAAGGAAAATCTATGAAAAAAATTCCACAGATAAAATGATAACATAAAATAAAATAAAATGAAATAATTTTTGGATTTGAGAGAAAATTCAAAGGGCCTGGTGTTGTCCAAAGTGCGAGGTCCAACTCCAGTTTTGATTACAAAAACGAAGCACGCAGTCAACTTAAGGCTTCGTGTTATAAATAGTGTCTTGTCTCTGAATCAACAAATATAATCCTAGGGAATTATTCGTCGTTAATTCTTAATTATTCTCCTAGGGTTTGAATAACCTTTCCAACTGCGGATCATAATAAACTTCAAGTCCACATTTATTAAGTAATTAAAAGAAACCCTTTTTATATTTAAGTATATTTTTTAAGAAGAGCTAAATAGAAAGTAGTGGTTCATATTTTAGATTTTTCGTGATAAAAATGTTTTTAATGACTCGCTTAGTGCAAAAACTATTTCTGAACATTTATAATTCCCCTAACTGTGTTAAATATGGCTAAAACTAAAGCAAAAACAGAAAAGAGTCAAATAATTTGATATACGAACGATATATTATCAATAAAAAAAGTCGTTACTGTAATAAAAAATAACTTCGCCGTGTGCAGTTTGTTCAGCGTTCGCAAGAGTTTTGTTTCCATAAAAGTACAACAACCCTCCTAAAAAATCTTGAAAAGATAAATCTATTATAATTATTTATTAAACAGCGTTTTAAAAAATACCGTCATCGTAACACGCAACATCATTTTAACATAAATTGATCGCAAAAGCTTTTCAAAAGCATTCCTTGTAAACAGATATGAACACCCATGATTCAATGTGATTTTAGTCTTTTGTTCAAATAAATATATCGCTCGCTCTTTTCTTGATTTATATTGCCATATAAAAGAACATATGAATTCTCAATTAAATCGCTTCTGTTAAAAGAAAAGAAAAAATATGCTTCGTTGTGAGACCCTGCTTTTTATGAACTTTTTTGTGTTATTATGGGGTTTCCCAGTATCATGTAATAAGATCTGTTTTGATTGGTGCTAACCGTTCTACGTCATAATATCTCTTCATAACATTCGTTTGTCGCCGGTTATTACGGAGATATAACTCATCGTGAATTTTGTGAAAAAATTGTTTACAATTTTATTATAGAGAGTATTAAATCTCCATCATTCTATGCCAATACTTTTTTTAAATAGATGATAGATGTTTTTGTAAAATATTGGTTCATCACTCGACAAAAACAATCTGCTGATGTGATGGTGACTGCCAACGTATGAAAAATTTTCACACTTTTTCTTCGTTTTTGCTTACTTAACAATACTAAGATTATTCTTATTTAGTGGAAATAACATCTGGGAAGAGTATTAACAAATCTTGTAGTTTTTCTATATCTTAATATCGTGTAAAAGCGAAGGAACTTGTCGACAATTTAGCTAGCAGCTATGTTGAAAGAAATAAAGTCAGCTGTGCAACTTTTGGTGCATATCTTATCGATAAATAATGCTATATCAAAGAGTAGACTCGAAAAGTTTTCAGAATGCCTAGAAAAGCTCTTATGTCTTAGATATGAAGCACATTGGCATCCACAGAAACCATTCCTCGGCTCAGCATATAGATGTATTCGTATTACGCACTCACTAATGGACACTGTTATCGAAAAAGCTGCTATTATGAGTGGCCTTTCATACGCTGAATTAAACAAATCTTTACCACAAGAGTTCACATTATGGATTGACCCATCTGATGTATCATATAGAATCGGAGAGGATGGTTCGATTTGTTGTTTATATTCTAGTACGGCTGAAGAAGCCCCATCACCGACCGTCACTAATACAGTTACTATAACGAATCAAAGTTGCCAGTCAGAGGTACCTAAACCTTTGAGTCGAAATGGTAACTCATTTACGAAATGTCTGAGTTAGAAATCGGAAAATCCTTGGACTTGTCTTCGGCATTCGGGGAGAGAGCTGTACTACAGCGTAATATAAATTTATTTGCTGAATTTTTCTCAGGAATGTGGCTATAGTAGTTATTTACATCGCTTGTTTTCAGGTTACCTTGTTTCTGGTCATGAGACATGCCATCGTCATAACTGAAGGATATTGCACAAGAAATTTGTTTGGATGTGAATAATCACCTTTCCCATTTCCATAAATGATTTACGAGAGTCATGAATATATATTTTGAATTGTGAAATTTAAGCTTTAAAGAAATAATTGCATTTTGTTTTTTACCATCAACAATTTCTTTGCTTCGATAACATTTATATATTATAAATATATATAAATATATGGAAATGGGAAGGGGATAAGTGACAGTTTACTGCGGGTTCACATTCACCACCTGGTAATGTCTGAAAACTTGTTTTTGATTTGTTCATGCATAATTGTATATTTTGAATGTTCATAGCAATATGTAGATATTATTGGGGAGTGAATTTTTGTTATGTTTATTTTTTCTTTTTTTACATATAGATACACAAATATATATACATTTTATGAATTTCATGTATGGATATAAACTTTTTTCGGTTGTGGTTGTGGTATCAGATAAACATATTTTTTATTTAAGGCCCTAGAGCTATAAAACAATATGACTATTATGTATATCAAACAATCTTTTACCGTCAAATTGGGAATGTTTTTGTGAATCAGATATTAAGCTTATTCAAATTCTTGAGAACAGTCTTCCTACGTTTTTTCTAACATTTACATCCTTTACATGAAATAGTTAGTTGATATCTGACTACGAAAATGTTCCTAATAATGTTTATAGTTTTATTTATAGTACAGATGTATATGGTCTAACATGGATCATCCAAGATGTCTTCCTAGTTTTTTTTTGTGATTTAACATTGTGTGCATCTCTTTTTTTAGCTACTCAATATTTTGAACCTCTTGTTTCTCATATTTTATCACATTCGTGTGTGTTGGCTTAATTCTACAAATTTTAACTACTTTTTTGATTGTTACAAACTCATATTTTGAATTTTTTTAACGCCTTGAAGGTTTTTTGAGAAAATTTACACATTTTATTTGCACCTATAAAGTTCAAACTTGAACAATTCCATTTAATAATCTTGTGTATATAGTATTACAACGAAATTTTTTTTCCAAAACTGAGGAGGGTGATGGATTTTGGACTATTTTGTTAGATTGTAGGAATAAATCAGATTTAGTAGGAAGATCTAGTGGAATTTTTATGATTTCTAGTTATTGAAAGAATTTCTTAAGAACATTTAAAAAAATACTTTGTTGTTTATTAACGATACAGTAATGGATGTAGCACATCATACAGTATCCAGTTGTTTTAACCACCTAACCACTTCCCTATACCATTCCTTCCCTACACCATTCCTTCCAGTCTCTTTGCCTTTCCCATTCACATATTGCCCTACATATCCCCAAATCTTAACCAATACAAAATGCTTGATCTCATTACTGTATTGCAGGTTAGATAGACTGAAAGACTATCAATAATGCTATTTGATTCCCTAACTTTGAAAGAGGTAGTTGTCTTGCATATACAATATTCACAAAGAATCACAGATTAATCAGATGATAGAAAATACTTATCACGAAGCTCCAGTGTTTTTGATGTTCAATGATGAAGTCTATATACAATCTTTCTGATACTTGAAGAAATTCAGACGTATTTTCTATGTGATTAATTGAGGGGTCTTAATTGCTTTTCACATCTAAAGCATAATTTGAAGAATAGAGTGAAAATGATTTTGCAAACTTGGTTGACATATCTAACTTAAATACAAACTTAAAGTCAGTGATAGATGATAAAATAAAAGATCTCAATTTTCCTTTTTTTGACGATAATTCACAATTATGAGTTTGATCTGATACTCACCATTTTTGCATATAGATTCCTTTATGAAAAAGTGATTCTTTTGCTGTATATATATTTGTCATACTGGTACACATTCAGACGAGAAATGGAGAGTAGAAATGATCTATTTTTGTTTTACGAGATTAAAAGTATATGACGAGGATGTATTTTTATGCTGTATAAAGAAAGCTTTACATTGTAGAGATGTTTTAGTCGTTTTTAAAACTGTATATATTATATTAAAAAGAAGCTTGGTATATAAGTGTGTGTAAGAAGAACCTTAAAAGTGCTAATATCGTATAGAATCCTCTTTTCTAGTGGTTGGGATTATTTTTTGATAGTTTGATCAGCACAACTAACTTTCATTGGGTTGATAATTGATGTAATCAATTTTAGATGGTCTTCAACTGACAATACTGGTCTTATTGATTCCTCAGTAGTCCCATTTTGGTATTTTGGTAGATTTTAAGATATTTTTCATTTTCCCTTTTGTGACGCTAACTTTTACCCATCTCAAACGCTTCAGGGAATAGCACTAGATTTAAGCAGTGTAAATTGGGTCTATTGTCTTCAAGCTGTAATAATTTTGATCTTATTGTTAACATAAACGATGCTTAAATGAGTTTGATATTTGACAAGTTCTTTATTTGCAATCATATCAGGTATTCAGGTGTTAAATTTCAAACATAACTCAAAGAACAATATTGTCCCTTGAAGATAAATAAAGAAACTTTTCTCTGTAAGTACAAAGAAACTGTTTCTATATGAATTCTTGTTAAAAAATAATAAGAGGGATTGATGCATCAAAAATCGTGCTCCATCACGAGATAAGCTTTTGAACATTTCAATCAATATTGGGAAATTTATGTCTTTTCGTTTTGAATGTGATGAAAATTTAACTAGTTTTCCTCCATCTTGAAATAAAATATTTATGAAATAGTGAACTTGAAACATAATAGAAAATAATTAGTTATTTAAAGATCTCTTTGTTAATTGTAATGCTGTTTCAACCTGATAAAATTAAGATTGATTTTTTTTCTAGTCTCTCCTAGTCCTAGTTGTTGAAGATCATGACAACCATAAGATTTCTTTATTTTTTATTTCTTATCATCAAATATTCTGTAACACTTTTCGACTAAGATGTTGATTTTCAATTTTCTTTTATCACATTTTTTTTACACAAAAATCGTAGTGAATTTTAATTAAGTTTTTCAACTAAAAAATAGAAATTTTTAGAAGTTTAAATATAAACGAAAAATGTTTTTCGATTGATGTTGAAGATAACGAAGGTAAACATTAGTTCGATGTCAATAGAAAAAAAAAGATGTTCGATTTATTTGCTTGAGAAAATAAAATTGACGTCGGGTTTGATTGAAAAAATAAATACTCGTTGAGTTGTCGGGGAATATTTGAATACTCGTCGCCGACTATGTTCGCTTGGTAGTTTAGAATTTAAGTCGTTTCGTTTGCCGTATTCAGATGTAAGTTATGATTTTAGAAGCTTGCTGTTTATTAGATTGTATTTTTTTTTCGTAAGTTGTTGTTAGATAAAGAGCTGGTTTAGGAATTATTTCGTCATAGTTATGCCTCGCACTCGGGTCTCAAAGACTTCTGAGTTGAGTAGATTGTTGGTTATGAAACTGCCTTGCGAGTATATTTTAGTCGAGCTTTCGTTTTTAGCTACGTTTTGAATGAATCTTAGCTATTTGGTAGCGAAGGTTAGAAAATAGCTCTCGATATCATTTCATGGAGTTCTGAAAGAAACTTTCGTTATCTCGTCCTAAAGAAAGATAGTGAATTCATGAATTTATTATCTATGGTCATTCCATTACTACTTAAGAAAAGGGTCCCCTCCTAAGAATGGTCAATTTGGTGCAATTATTTTGTAGTTTCTTTTCTTCTGAAAGGCTTTCATTTCGTATGTTCGGTTACGACACCACCAATTTTGGTTATATTTTTTAAAAGTTGACTTTGAAAACATATTGATCATTATACTAACTACTATATACTAATATGGTACTACTTTTTGGGGTGAAAAAACTTCTGTGATTTGATTATTGTTACTTATCATTTGTCTAACACTTTTTTTAAATATTTTTTTTCGAACCGTCAGGCTTTTCGTGTGTTGAATGTATGCGTACAGGTGACGGTGCATGATGCGTTTCGAACTGCCGATGATGGTCATATTTGTGCCTTTATATATAGAATTGCTTTTAAAAAACCTTGTTGGATCTTATATTATTAATACGATTTTGATTTTTATTACATTTGCTATTTGTACAATAAATATTCTTTGGTTTGGCAAAACTTAATTCTGTTTACTTTTTGGTTCGCTATTTTCGCTTCCTTTTTCTGCGCTTATTGTGTTTTAATATTTTTCTAAGTGATGTCTGAACTACTGGGTATGTTTGGTTCCTATAAGTGTTTGGTTTGATTTTTTGATCATACATCATAATGGACTCGCAATGCGTGGATTTGAGTGATGGATTTGAGACGTGATTGCTGGCTAAGTGTTTGGCTTTGGATTCAACATTACTCGAGACAATTTTTGCGCACATTATCACCCATTTTTACATGCGCTCATCTTTAACACACACACACACGCATCTTGCACTCATAAACACTTCAACGCATACACCATACACCATGTATTGATAGCTAGCCGTTCTATTGTCAACTCAATAGTACAACTTTTCCTCACACAACCAAATAAGTTGTTTCAAGTATTGGTTAAATAGTTTCGCGGTCTTTAAAATCTCACCTTTACCACTTTCCATCATTACATAGTTGTCTTAAGGTCGTCATGCCACCGTTGGACGTTTTTACTACTATTTGAATGGATTGTATTCTTTATTTCTGTGTGTTTGTATAGGAATAAAGTTTTCCGCATTCATAAGAGGGTTATTGCGAAAACGTGTTAAAAGCTTCTTTGAATAATATATCGTTTATCTGTATAGGGTAGAATAATGAAAATAGTCGAATTACGACGGCCCCTTTCAGTTGTGTAAAGGTGAAGGGTGGTCCGTGGACAATGTAAAGGAGGGTCGTGTAGTCAAGGGGTTTAATTTGTTGCTATGCTTGCACCTGGTAATGAATCGATTATGTCCTGGATCTTCTTTAGGTGGTGACTTTCTTCTGTCAAAGTAGAAAGCATAGCTGTAAAGTTGTCTTATAAAAGAAAGGTCAGCATTTTAAAGACCTGTATTAGGGCGATAAGGGTTAGCAATGCAAGTCTCTAGCAAACTTTTGCGCAGTGCTTTGCTGTGTAACTTAAAAAAATAATAAACTTAAAAGCAGCTTAATCAGCAACCAGATCATATTTATTTCTAGTGAATTATCTTGATAATAATAATTGAACGCACACTCGCTCGCAGCCTTTTCGAAAGCCTTCTTTTAGACTTAGGTTATAGCGTGAGTCTGTATGATCTTTAAGAGAAAGCAATTCGGTACAAAAAATGTGTGATTACTTAGAAAATTCAATTCCTTTGTTCGCTTATCAGATCAAAAACTATAATTCGACGGGCTTTAGAAGTATTAAATATGATAAGAACGTATTTGTTTTATCTCCGTCATATCATGCTCAACTAAAGCTCAAATAGAAAAAAATGTTCCAAGCAAAAATTGTTTTCTGTGACAGATTTAAACCCCGCATATTTTTTGAGTTATTCAAAAAAGGTTTTTAGTGTTTTGTTATTCACGAGTTTCTAATTCCTGAGCTCATGTGATATGTCATCAAAAATAAGGAGTAACGACAAAGCGACCAAGCTCGGAACATTCTGCCAGAAGTGATTATTGGACTGTACAAAGTTTTTTTTACTGTCTCTTTACAAAATTTCATCCAATTGATCAATTAGAAATTTGATATGGTACGATTTCTGTTTTTGCGTTTTATTAATGGGTGTCTATCCAAAATCTATTTAACACTTAATAAGAAGTAATCGATCAGATATTTTGGAACTAATTTTGTTATATTTGGTTTTGAAGATAATATTTTGAGTTGACAGAAATAGCCTCTAGCTATCATATACGTCCACAATTACAAATTCCTTCGTCATCTCCTGTTGACTTTCACTTACACGAACACACTAACATACACACCCACATACACTCAAACTTCTGGGTAAAGTTGTCTTTCTTAGTCTAGCTAAGCAATACTATTGATTCTCTCTTTATAACTAGGCTTGTCGATAAGCCACTTAGTTAAAGTAAAATAAATCAGCACTCTGAAATCCATCATTTATCAATATTTTCGACTACAGCTGTTTTATCTATTTCTGGGCATTTCATGATTTTCCACTCCTACCAAAACTTGTTCAGAAGTGCTTTTTTGTTTATTAGTACGCGATTCTTAGTAAGAAATTGCTAGACTGTAGATACTATATCCATTTCTTAGGAAGAATGGTGTATGTCTTAACAAAGAAGCAATTCTAGATGAAGTGTACATGGGGAAAGAAAATTATTAACTGTCCTGGTAGGTAGGTGGTTCAAAAATTTCGATTCCACTTTCTATAGCTCGTTTACTAAATTTTTTTTTTCTTTTTCCATCTTCTAAAATAAACATAACTTTTCATATCTCTCAATTTTATCTGTCACATATCGTCTTTGAAAAAAACATCAGTGAAGTATATCTTTCTAATGATTCGAACATCTCATCATATACAATTTTGCTTGTGTTGCAAATTCATTTAACTTTATATATATTTTTAAGAGTTAGCAATATTCTCTTCTATCTATTAGTTGATTCATGTGTATCTCTTTAATATTTCTATGTATTTTTGTCTATACCTCATTCTTTGCTAATTCGTAACATCTCTTCTCTCTCTCTCTCTCTCTCTCTCCTTTTTATTTGCTAGCAACATTTTTTAATGTCTTTTGCATAGAAAAATGTTTCACGACCTTTCCACTCTCGTTAAATCGACACCTGAAAATTTATTCTTTTGTATAAAATATAACTTAAAATCATTTTTTATTACTCTAAGCTTGTTATTACGTTAGTTATCATAATCATAACATTTCATTTTTTGTTTATCATCATTAACTATATATTAACTTTACCTTCTTTGGACCTTTTTTTTATTATATTTTATTTATTTATGATTATTATGATTATTTTTTCATGTTTTTTGTTGAGAAATTACAGTGCGAGTTTTAAACAGTTTTTGCTGAGCTTTACCACACATTTTACTAACATTTTTTGATATTTTGATACGCACTTTGTTATGGGAAAGAGGCATCAAGAAACGTTTTTATTTTTTGATGATAATATAGCACGTCTCATATATCTGAAAAATAAATTATTTTTTTACAAATAAACACTGTATGCGACTTGTCGTTTTTTTTAAAAAAAGCAGCGATAAATTTGTTCTCATTTTGTATAATAAGAATATATCATTGCGGCGACCAGCCACAATTTTTTTATTATTTATTTGTTTCAGATGAGATGTGAGATTTTGGTGTAGGCGTCTTTAAGTTATGCGGTGATCCGAACTCTATGTATCCTTTTACGTAACGTTTTTTTTACGAATGACTTACAAAATGTCTTACGTATTTACATTTACGTTAATATATACGTTTAAAGACGTAAAGTTTTTACATCACCGCGGAGATTGTGTGAGAGTGTTTTTTGTTGCAATTAGTTCGCCTTGTTAAGCTTCGATATCAATATCCTCTTGGACGGATGGATCTCTGCTTGAATAAAAGATCTTAATAGTGCTGTTTCTTAATAATTACTTAGCGAAAACCCCTCACAAGTGTTTTACCATGAGGGGTTTCCCCAATTAACAAGGGCTTTCACCCATGGGGTTTACACTCTTCGTAGCATGCTCGAGCATGAATTAATGGATTGCTTAGTTTGCAGTTTTCTTTATCTACTTGTTTACAATAGAAAGTGTTGCTATTCAGATATGAGAAGGTCCTTTCACTATCGTTTTCTGAATGGTTTTTGAAAAAAATGAGAAAAACTATTTATTTTCGTGCATGCATGATTTAATAGTAACAAAACAGCGACATCTGATTTAGAAATTCTTTTGTTCCATATTTTGTAAATAAATCATCAATATTCACCTCAGCTTTTTTTCATATAAAAACATTCAGGGATCCATCCGTCCTATAAAATCAAAAGAAATTAAAGATACGAAAAAGAAACTGACAAGGATTACAATTATATATGTGGTTTTCTTATCCATTGTTTGTTATCAAATGGAACGTCTCAAGAAAAAAGCATGTAATCAAAAGAAATTTAAAAGGTCGTTCTTCCTTTTCATGAAGGTTTCCCTTTTAAATATTTCTTTTGTCTAGATCCACTTTGTTGTTTTGAGTTTCGCCTCAATCAAAATACGAAATATTCAATAAAAACTATTCCCAATTTATGTTGTTGTTATCGAATGCAGACAGGTGTAACGAGTGCACGAAAATCCATTATTGATCCGACCGTATCCCGTTTGTATTCATATGAAGATTCCATGCGCGTATTTTATAAACGTTTGTATTTTATACGTTACGTCGATTCACAGGTTGACCCGACTTACGACTTAAATGGTTGACTATAGTTCCAGTATACATGATGTGAATGAGCTCGCAATTTTATATAGAACGTTTTTAGTCATGGTCCACTTTCGGTTTGCGCTTTGTACCTTTGTATATTGTTGAAGTTTTATGACGGGATTTTATCAAAAGTTTGTCTAAATTTCGTTATTTGATTTAAGTTTGGAATATAATTCATCAAGATTCTGATTGATTCACTTTGAAATGCTTTCAACATTTCTGATTTTAACAACATCAATTTGTGACATTTTCGAAAGAGTATCAGACTCATGGTGATATAATTTCGGACCAATCAAACGACGAAAATAGCCATACTTATGAGACCTTTACACGGGAAAGATCTTGATTTTATATCGCTGTATACGCAGTTGCAACAGCTATGATACTGGCGACAGATTTTTTTCTTTCACGGCGAGAAGTTGTCGAAGAGTCGTGAAAAATTCGTTTATGATAAACAAAAAATCTGTTACTGGTAACGGAAAGATTTGTTTTATAAAGTGTTGACAGTTTTGAGTATTGAAAATGTTTGTTTTAAAAAACGAGAAGTTTCTACGGAGTGCGACGTTTCAATGACATCTTATGATGTTTGATCATGTTGCTATGAGGATTATTTAAGCTTAGCGACGGTTTCCGTTGCACTGTTTCCGTTGTTAACGAGAATCGATGCTCGTCTCTCACGACAACTTCCCTCTGAAAGAAAAGAAAAAACGATTTTGTGTATGAATTTGTTGTTCATTACGGTCTCATTAAAGTTACTGGTATTACTATCTTGTACGCATGGAAACTAGTTGCATCGTTTACCATCCAAAAGAATGCCAAAAGTACCGAACTGGTTTCTATGTAGAAGACAAAAAGAGTAGAATACCATTAATTTACCAACTAGTATTGAGAC
Organism: Nanomia bijuga; assembly: GCA_032273505.1. Taxonomy (NCBI): domain Eukaryota; kingdom Metazoa; phylum Cnidaria; class Hydrozoa; order Siphonophorae; family Agalmatidae; genus Nanomia; species Nanomia bijuga. Next base: position 12,952 of record JAUKPT010001035.1, read on the forward strand.
TGTAATTTAAGGCTATGGTGTCAGTCAAATTGTGTCTTGAGAGAGAAGACACCAAAATTCGAATTTGAATATTATATTTTGGTCCTTGAACAACTGATCTTTGAATTCAATACCCCTCTATATAGCTCTCGGTGATATCGTTAAATGAGTGATATTAGATTTTTACCTCCCGAAATTCTACTGGGCCTAAAACATATATTTGATTGGCACCTTCTGAGAGGGTCGTGTGATAGATAGACGTACTGTTGGATCTTTAACTGTTTGTAATTTCTTAGATTAAATTTGGTAGAATGTGTTGAAATTAGAAAAACGTTTCTTCTCTTTTTTGTATATTGTGTGTTCTTTATAATATTTAATTGTTGTTTAACAGAAAATGGTGGATGAGAGTAAAGAAAATCGCATTGTAAAGATATATAAATATATATATCTACCAGTAACAAAACGAAGATTTTGTTACTATTATTATTACTGATTTATTATTATTATTTTTCCAGTTTTTTAAAGAAAATTTTGAAATTCCTATTATTATTGTTATATATGCGAAAGGAAGAAATTGGGGGAATTTTATTTTGATAGCCATTCATTGTTGACAAAGAAGTTGAAAAATAATTGTTTTTCAAAAAGTGTGATCAATAATCAATTTGAATATGAATAAAGCAAAGAAATCTTTAACGATTTTCTTGTCCTGAGATTTTCCTGGACTGTAGAAATTTTATAAAAGAATATTTTTCTTTTCATAATTGATATGGTCTGTTTTAAAAATTCTCACTTGGTTAAAAAAAATATTGTTTATAAGTTTTTAAAAACTACACATTATTTCAATTGTATGTACAAATAGCCCTGGTCATTAGTGCTCGACTGTTTTGTGTATATCGAAGTCTTTATAAATATCTGACCCTGTATAAGCAGCTTATGTTTCTAATCCTTGGTTTACATTCAGACGTAGAAATTTCTACACTGTTTAGAAGTGTCTGTACACTTCACAAATCGAAAAGAAACGCTAAAGTTCTGTTTACATTGTCTTGAAAAATTTAACGTTTGCATAGTAGTGTGAACTGGACTTAAACAGGTCACGTGACTGTTTTTTGTACATATATTTGAAGCGTGTGTATCTGTGTAAGTGTATTATCAGATTTAATTAAAGGCTTGCATTAAATGCTTGCCGAAAATAATTCACCGATCCAAAACATTTTTTTCAATAAAAGAAGCTATATATATTTAGATTTTAAATTATATATATTTTATTCGTACTCTTGTGTTTGGGGTCCTTGCATCTTGCAATGGAAGGACTTCATTTTGTTTAATACATTGTTTGTTGATCCCTAGATCCCTCTCGCTCTTTCTTTAAATGAAGATATTGAATAGTTTTTTTTATTCTTTGGTATATTTAAATGATGGTTTCAGGTGGCTCTCCCCCACAAAATTCAATTCTTTTTTTAATGATGATGATGATGGTGATAATGATGATGATGAAAATACCTTAGTGGTTATTTTTTTGCTTGTAATTTTTTTTTCTTTCTTCTCAAAAAACCTCTTGTAAATATTGTTTTAAATTTCTTAATATTAGTTGGAAAGCATAAAAAACGATTTTTTTATTTTCTTGTTTGTTGTTGATATTAACCTTTGTGTTTGCTTTTAGATTTTCTTTTGTGAATGGGTTAGTAGTACGCATATTAGTATCACAAGACTAATTGTCACGAGTCACTGTGGTATTTTTCATAAGCCGTGTAGAAATGCTTCATAATACTGTCTCGCATCGAGTCGTGATTGATTGGTGGTTGTAACACGTTTCTTGTCTTACTAACTTCGAGGTCACGCGCACGCGCATGCGCATCGCTGCTTGGAATTCATGAATACATACTTGTGTTTTCGTTGTAGCACGTTAGTACTCGAAGGAATTATTTAGAAGGCATTGATGATCGTCTATGTAACATAAAGATGGTATACAACAATGATATCATCATAAAGCTTGCTTATCAAACCGTTTCCTCCACACTAGGCTCTTAGGTTGACATTATTTCTTGTCTCTTTGTTATTTAACAGTCGTAATTTCTGGATAGGGTAGTAAAATACATTAATTTCGTCACGACAAGTCACAATGATATTTTGAATAAACCTACTATGTCGTAGCAGCACTGGAACAAATTCAAGTACATTTTTTAGGGAGAATTTTAAGTTGGTTCATCTTATAGATTTATTTGGCAATACAGTGAAAGAAATTCATTAGTGTTGTATGTTCAGGAATCCTCCTGCGCAGCATAAAATCTTTCAATAGCATAAAATAATGGAAATAATTTAAGTATATCATAAGATCATTGAAAATGGCATAAAGGGCCTAGGATTCTCTTTTTTCTTTGCCTTTTTGTATTCTTTTTAATTGCAGAATATTTTTTTGTAATAGTGTGAGGCCTTATATTACTAGAGTAGTAGTGAATGGTCCAAAACGAGCCTAGATTTACATGATATTTCAAATTAGACAAATCAGACTTCGAGTCATAAGTGTGTGTTCCTGTCATTTGATTCTTCTCCTTGAATTTCATCGGATCTTTTATTTTTCTTATCATCAACTACACTGTACTCCTTGGTATACTCCTGTTGTATTCTTCTCATGTTATGTAAGAAAGGAAACTAAAAAATACTTAATTCTTCGTTATATCTTTTTTCAACACAAAGAAAATGGTACAAGGTACCATTTTTTACAATTTTTTTTTTCTGATTTGTTTTACGAAATATTTTTTGTTTTTCAATCTGTTGAATAAAAACTGGTCAATAATTGATGTGAATTATTTTCCATATGGAACGAGTTGAAACCTCCTGTGAAGATGAATATAAGAAACACTACGAGAAGATGACTTGTTTTTCGACTTTTTTCAATTTTTAATTGCTTTTCATCGAATTTTCTCATTTTTTAGCATCATCTTTTTTCTTCATACAACAGCAGCACACATGTTCTACAAATATATTTTTGTGAATTTTTTTCCTAGTTTTATGCTGTTGCTAAGAGATATCTTTGTTGTAGAGATTGATTGATTGATTGATTGATCAAATTTTCTTATAGGTCCTTGAGTATTTCAGCTGAGTTGAGAGTTGAAATTTCGTCTGTTATTAGTTACCAAATGAAAAAAAATGTAAAAACCTTTGGCCACATTGTTTAATTTTTTTCTATATATGATTAATTTGCTACTTCGACTAAATATTAAGTGTATTTCTTAACTCGATTGCTCTCTTGATAGGGATGTAAGTTAATCGGGCTCTTATCTATCTTACTTTCGGTCTATCTTTTACATGGATTTTATTCTGCATCCAAAAATGGTCTCAAAATTGGTCTCAAAATTCAAAATTCAGCATATACTATATTTCGACAAATCTTCCTTTGGTGTGTCAAATCTTAATCAAACTTTAATTCACTACATACACCCATGCTGTAGATATGATCTTTATAGAATTTATAACTTCGTTCAAATTTAGCCCAACATTTCTTTTTGAACAGTTAGCTTTTTTCTGATATTTTGCGTTTCTGTTTTATTTTTCTTGTCTATTGGAACCGCATTTCTCTGAAGAATGAAATGAAAACTTGTTACCACTTGTCGGATTCCAGTTCAACGGTAAATATTTTGGGTGGCGGGGGGGGGGGGGGGGGGGGGGGGGGGGGGGGGGGGGGGGGGGGGGGGGGGGGGGGGGGGGGGGGGGGGGGGG
>JAUKPT010001036.1:0-16643 GCA_032273505.1 Nanomia bijuga
AAATCCTCAAACTTTGGGAATCTCGAAAATGTATAGGTTGTTGGGGTTAGGAGCAATATTTACTGAGAAAATGGGCAGAGAAGGGGACCGACTTTTAACTTATTTTTTTTTATTGGACGGGGGTAATATATGTTAGAAAACGCACAAATGTGGGAAGTGCAACTTATTTTGAAACAAACTCGAGTCACAGATGTAACAGTAAAGATGTAACTCGAGTCAAAATGTATTTTTGCTCTTTTCTCAGTCTGATTACGGTTGAGGGCTCGTTGGATGTGGAATTCTTTGTAGCTTTTGTCGCAATCGCAATCGAAATAACCTTATATGGGTATTTTGGTCTAAAGCCTGTTTTTGGCTAAGCTAAAAAACTGAAATCTGATTAATGCTAAGGGCTTGTTTTATGCAAAACTTCAAGTTTTTATCAACAATGCTTGAAAACCCATCAAGAAGGTCTTTGGGGACTTGGGCAAATGATACCATATTTGGGCATCGTTAAATCATGGAATTCTTTATAGTTTTTACTAATGTATCAGTAATTGCACGAAAGATTTGTTGTGGTGTCCTGCGTTGGAATAGCCATATTTAGGAATTTTCGTCATAAGCCTGTTTTTGGCTACAACTAGCTCAAAAACTGAAATCAGAGGCAAGAGGTATATATCCAGAAAGGTTTATGCGGGGCTTATAAGTGTCACTACAAAAAGTAAGTGATATTTCAAAAAGAATTGCAGGCTTTTTGAAAAGCCCGAAATACAGAAACAAAAAGATTCCTGGTACCCAAGACAAAAAAAGAAATAAATCATTAATGTAGAAAAATATATCTTTTCAAATTTATTACAAAATTTTGATCAATAAATTAAACAATTTAACGAGTACTCACAATGTACAGAAATAAATAAAAATCACATATACAAATTATAAAAACCTTGCAAAACATATTCGAAAACTTGAAGTACCTTTATTTAGCCAATTTGTTTAAGAATCTAAATATCGATATATTCTATCACGAAAGAAAGTTATAAGGAGTGTGCAAAAATGTTTATTCATAATTATAATGCAATGCATAAGTGATTGATAATTCCTTCCTTTTTAAGACTAGTAATTCCACATAAATTATTTTGACTGATTTTTTAATGAAAATATATTCGCTATTCGTGCCATTTCTGAAGCTTCTACGGGAAGTGATTGTCTTTTGATTTTTTCCTTAAGTTCTTTGTTCAATGTTTGAGTTCCAGATGTTTCTGGTTTTGTCTTTCGAAACGATGCAGACGAAGCGTCGATACTTGACGAAACACTTCTTCTTGGCGACTGACGAAATTTCGCTGCCATACGTAAGGCTTGCATAGATTCGGCCAATTCTTCAGGTCGCATGAAGAAATTCGGTAGGTTAACTTGCATTCCACTTTCCAATTGCCTAGAAAAATCGAATATATTAGTGTATTGAAAAAGTCAGAAAAATATCCTCACAGACCCCTACTCGCCTCAAAATAATACTGATAGGCTAAAACTTGATGGGTGTCTAGCCTTGCCTTTTTAGATTAATAAAATATATCTACAAACCTTGGGTCACCCCAAAGAAATTACTGACGTTAGTGTTTTCTGAATCTTGTCAGCCAAAATTCCTAAAATTCCGTGATTTTCAACATAAAACCACATATTTAAGTGTAATGACCCTTGTATGCTCATATATGAGTAAATTATGCCTATGAGGATATGTCTGCCATCTGAGCTACCAAGACCATGTTTGAGACATGATCTGGGATGGCTTATTCCATTGCGTCAAAGGAGCTGACATTTAACACTCACATTCACGATTTTTTTGCCACAATTCGGCCAACTATAGAATATTAAAATCAAAAAACAACAAATTCCCCGGTATTGCTATTTTTAAATAGGGTTTACACAGAAAAAAAGATAACATTTAGTATGTTGATAAGAAAAAATGTGCTGAATTTTATCTGGGAAAAAAACAGCTTTTGAAACCTGGTTGTAAGAGATGACATTTTAGATGTATCGAATTTTGAAAAAGAGATAAGCTAGCGAAAAAAAGTAAGCATATTTACTTTGCGTAAACCATAAATTAAATAAGTATTACTAAATTATTTTCCACTCGAATTACCTTTTTTGAGTAGATTTCGTTGTTTCATCTTCATCAGACGAATAGTCCAACCCTCGGAGGAAGTCTTCTGATGTACGAGATTCGTCTGTGGCAAATAAATTTCGAGAGGCAACGGGAGAACCCGAAGCTATCGGTTCAGTGATGGAAGGTGTATCAGAAGATATATTCTTGTCGGAATCTAAAATGTTATCTGAATTTTGTTTTTTCTGGTACGAAAATGAAACTCTTTCTTCTAAAGGTGCAACATTTAAAATCAAATCTTTAGAAATATCTCCTTCTTGAAAATAAATTTCACGGTTTACTTCATGAACTTTTTTCAAATCTTCTTCGACATTATAAAAACAGTCTAGTTCGAATGTAGATCCAGGAAATTCTCTTTTACAGATATCTGCAGAGCTTGCATTAGTTACTTTAGGCATGGATTCGATTTCGATGGGGCTGAAATGGAGACACGACTTTTCAGTCTGTAGTTCGCCACCCTTTGCATCAAATGTGTCATTTGGCTCCTCTTTTTTATGCGGATTGATATGAATGATCTCTGAATCACTTATCCAACTATCCTGTTCGAAAGCACCTTCTTTTTCGATAGAATTCTTGATAACTGTGAACTTCTGTCGAAACTTTTTCAAATCAGATAACAAAGCATCCGTATTATCAAGCTCATCGTCATCTTCCCTATCTTCGTTTCCTAGAAGATCTTCAATCTCAAAAATGTCTTGTTTCTCGACAGAATCTTTTCGCGATTCAATAAGTAGTTCTTCTTCACACAGTTTTTCTGGAATATGATCAGTTTCGACGCTTGCAACGTCATCGTTACAAATTCCGCTTTGTTCTTCATTATTTTGAAATGATATCAACGGTTCATCGTTGCTTGCTTTTTCCGCGTCATCTTCAATTCCATCGACATTTATGGTATTATAAGATAATGACGTTTTTACGTCATCAACTTCTGGTAAATTTGGTATAATTTCTGACACGACCTCTGGTACAACTTCTGGCACGATTTCTGGTACGGGATCGTACGGATAAGCAGGTATTTTGCTTGCATCTACTTCACTAGCACTAGATTGGTATTGTTCCACTTTTGTCGTTTGAAAAGCACGTTCTTGGATGCGGCTAGTTAAATTTTGAAGATCATGTAAATGAGAATGAAGTTTTTGAAATATCGTCGTATTGTCGCTATTTGAGTCAATCTCGTGACAATCAGGTTTAAGAATAAAAGTTGGCAAAGGATTTGAATAGTTATTGGAAGGTAAATTGACAGGTGGAATAGGTGGTTTGGATTGAAAGTATTTGTGAGATACTGGTGGTCCGGGGACAGTCGATGGTGTTAATCCCAACTTGATTTGTCCAACAATCTGTCTGTTCAAGTCATGAATATTGTACCACCCCAATATTTGGTTCATCCCTAAAAAAAAAGATTATAATCAACGAAATATCACTGGAAAATTTAGCTAACATAAAAATCACTTCATTAATAGAAAAATAATATGCATCAGCTGAAATGTTCTTTACGCACAGTAGTTCATAAGGGGTCTCACCCCCTTTAACTTCACCCTGCCGAGGGGGTGCTGCAGGAGCACCCCTCGTTATTACTGAAGAAAATACCTTAAAGCGAGGTAAAAAAAATATCGGATATCTAAGGTGCTTAGGCAAACTAGTTTTGACTTATTGATTAGCAAACCTTACTCACCATAGAATAGTGGACCTGCGTCTAACTCAGCCGTACCAACAAGAATATCTTCTTCGATCTTCTGTCTTTCGCCAGTACACTTCAACACTTGGAATATGATTCTTCTTCCTTTCAAACTGTCCAACTTAATCTTATGCTGCTTTTGGAATTGCCAACGGTGTTTAACTTTTGTCTTCGATACGCCGGTGAATTTCAGAGGTAGTTTAGGAAGTTGATATGATACGTATATGTTTGAGACATTCGGTAGGTGCATTGCTTCTTCGACATCGACTTTCAATAGCTCTCCAGTTCCATCATCAGGATCGTCATCATTCGACTGTTCGTTTATAGTTGCCTTCTTCGCATTTTCCAAAAAACTTTCATCTTCATTAATTGATATCGATTCGTCGTTTGAGTTCTCATAACGTTGCACTGATACAAATTTCGGATCTTTCGCGAGGCTTGTATTATAAGCTACTGATATTCTCGAATACGAATTACATATACGATCGCAGTTCTCAAGAAAAAGAGGATACTGGCCACTAAAATCAATAATGAAAATTTATGATAAAATCAAAATAAAATTTGAAGCCGTTTAGATGTTCCAGTTACAAGGTTAAGATATTGAAGTGGGAAAAAGATTGTGGATATCAATGTGGACAATGGAAAAAAAATATTTGACCAAACATTTGACCAAACAATGCTTTTAATTTAATGAAAATCTAAACAAAGCAGAATTGAGGCAGATCGAGAGACGAAGTATAAGAAACTGTATGAAACAAAGAGAAAACCAACCTGATTATCGTCTTTAGTTTCGGTGATTGTGAGAAAGAGCTGATATCAACAAAGGATGATCCAACCAATCGATCTTGCTGTCGCGTGAAAGATGTGTTCTTTGCAGTGTAGTTGGACCAACTTAGCCAGAACTGTATTTCTATTTTCTCCTCGCGTAAGTACCTAGAAGGTAAGAAAAGAGAATAAGCATCACTATAGACAATGAAAGAAGACATCGGATACTTTAAATATACTATGGATATGCTCAAAACAATGAAAATAATCTGGTTAAATAAGGTAGATTTACCACGCAAAAGATGTATTCGGAATAACTTCATGACAACTCGAATGACGCAATGAACATAATAACACATCGCGATCCAACTTGATTTTTGCCGACTTGCTATAAATCGGAGCTGAAATAGAAATAAGTATTAGAAATAAATCATCAGTTTTTGATACCTACAATTTTTACAGAAGATTAGTTTTACTCATCAGTTGGAGATGAGTGAAGAGATAGTAAGAGGAAAAATATCTTGATATAACTTGGACAGCCGTTGCTCTAGTAATTCTAGTTAAGTTTTAGAATTGTGAATACATTGAAAACAAACCTTTATTATAGAACTTATATCTGCAATACATTGTTCCAAAACGATCTTTTGCATCTTGATATTTTGATATGGTTTGTTCAATGACATTTTTCGGTATCAGGACTAAATCACAATGTATGTTCACAACTGAATGTGAATCTTCATCATCGAGCATGGGATGCAACGAAGTTTCATCATGAAGTTCGACGTTTGTAGAAGGTGCCCATCCCATCCTACATCCAATATCGAGAACTTGGTTGCGATCGGTATTTTTAGTGAACTTTGCACTCACTTCGATACCACCAGCAAGAGGTTCCTTCTCTGTATGATTATCAGGAAGCCTCAACTCCCACCAACCTTTTACGCCTAAGAGAAAGCTTGATACGTTTTACACACATAATGATAAAATAAACGGGTGAAATACGGATTGTAAAAATACCCATGGACTAAACTGGCGCACTGCTATCTGAGCTATTTGGGCAGCCTCCAGCCATCCAGAGGTCCAGAATTCTCTGACATGTCCAAGTAGCTCAGATGGCAGAGCATCAGTCTAGTAAATTGTGGATAGCGGGTTCAAACCCTACAGACAAGGGTCATTGTATTGAAATAAATTATATTTAACTATAAGAGAGTGGTCCCATATTTTCATAAGGTCAAAGGAAACGCAGTAAAACAAAGAACCCTACCAGTATCATGTAATAAGAGGTCTTTCAGGGGAATATTCACCACTCCTAGGACAACATCATCTTCTTGTAACTCGACGAACTCGTGCCTATGAAAAAAGAAAGCAACATCTGCAACACTTGGAGGAAAAATATAAAAGCAAAAGGAATGCCAGGAATTTAAACATGTGCTCCGGAGAACCATTTTTGTAGCAGAAAAAAGACAAATAGAAAGAAACACTAAAATGAGAAAAAAAACTAAATATGTAATCATCTGCCAAAACCTTTAAAATTACTTCCTATAAAAAATTCTTTCTTCTAGGGACTCGGATCCAGTAGTCACTAACTAAAATTTAGTAAAACATTTTACTGTTTAACATCTGGAATGTTTAAAGATTCATAAAAAGTTCCTTACATAACCTGACATACAACAAATCCATCATGAAGCATCTCTGCTAGACTGATATCATCTTCTAGACCAAACGTCAGGGGCAGCGGGAAATCGATATGGTAATTAAATGTGGGAGAAAAACTCTGTGCAACTGTATTCGTACTTCGAGTTGATGTTTTACCAAGAAAAGATATGCTCAATTTGATATACATGTTCGGTCCATTTTTGTATGCACGACTTAAATTCTTCTGTTTCTTGGATAATAATTCCAAACCATCCTAAAACGCAAAATAAACTAGCTAAACAATACTCGACCCACCGAGAAAATCAAAATGTAAAATATTTTGAAAACAAATTGTAGATAAATGGATAATCATTAGAAATCATCACTTTTAAAGGTTTATAGAAGGTTAACTTGATGCAAAAAAAAAAAAAATCTAATGATTAGTTATGGAGAAAAGCGCATAACGTACGGACGGATGTCTAAATTTGAAGAGTTCTCACCAAACAATGTCCAAGTGGCTAAATAAATTGTAATATTATAAAGAAGTATAACTCAGCTCATGTTATTCAAAAAGAAGGGAAAGGAATTGGGAATGGGTAGAAAGGAAGTAGAAAGGGACAGGGATAATAGTAGTAAAACAGTATGAAGGAAAGGTTAGAGGAATAATAATCGAAATCCAGTGCCATCCTCCCTTATAAGGGTCCATAAAGAAGAACCAGTCTAGATTCAGAGTGAGTATTAATTTACAAAAGACATACAAACATAAAACATAATGATAGAAATAATTATAACATCTACAGCAGAATGTGAGGAAAACAGTTAAAGCAACTCTGCTGGTAACAGAGCAACTCGACTGAATTAAACATATCTTAAGCCCGGTGCGAATTCAGAGTAAGTATTATTGGCTCCTATAGGACACCGACTGCCGAATCTATCAATTAAGTAAAGAACACAAACATAGAAAAAAAACATATAGAATTATATAAAAATTTGCCTTACAAAAGTGAAGTATGCATCTTAGGATGGTTCGAAAATGAATCTTATTGTACTAGGTATTTATATATTGAATCATTTTATGTAATATTAGAAGAAGAATAGATCAAGGCGACAAATGCCATTAAATTTAAACTTAAATTATTGTGAGCATAAGTAGTGGAGGAAGATTATCCCCTCGTTTTAGTTAGTTCAAGTACTGTCAGACCAATGCACTGAACGATGTGGTTAAATAAGTATGGTCACGAAGGATTAAATCAAATTCTGTTTTGATGATGAATATTTTCCATTTCATGAACTAATAATCGAAGTAAATGGCTCAAAAGTACTTTGAAAAGCTCTCATCTACTGGAGATATGTAGAACACATAACTAAAAATAAAAAAATGATATTCATTATCTTAGAAGACTAAGGATAATCGTTTGAGAACATCCACCAACGTCCACCAACTGTAATTAAGGAATAAAACGAGTGGCTACAATGTGATAAAACCAGTGTTCAAGAAGGATTAAATTGAATTTCATTACAATAATGAATATAGCCTGTTCCGAGAACTAATCGAAGTAAATGACTCTGAAGTGCCTCGAAAGATTCTCATTTAACTAGAGAAATATGTAGAACACATAACTCAAACAAAAAAACATAATATTCATAATCTTTGAAGACGAAGATAATCAACAAAATATATTTTAAATATCACAAGGGTGAGGGATTAGGTGCTGTTTAAGATAATAAATTAAATAAATATATATGGTAGCTGAGCTTCATCTGAGAAGAAGTCTGTATCAATTAAACAATAATTTAAAATAAGTCCAGCCCAAAAAGCTATTCAAAGTATTTGCTTCAGGAATACTTAGAAAATTATTTTCTAACATAAGCTATGTAGAACACATAGATACATAGAAAAACTATACATTTATAACTACTGATCGTGTACATATTCTAATCAAACTTGAACCCCGAACATTTATGGTAAGCTAGATCAGCAGAGGGAGCTAATCTCCTTGTTCTGGTACATCTGAACACTTAATTTCTTTGTGTTAATGAAGGTACCATCTCTATCGCTATTAATTGTATAAAAAAATGGATTAAACTTATTTGTAACAAATATTTCTAATTATGTAAACGAGAGAGTACTTCCCGTTTGTTAGTGTGATATTTTTCATAGATATTGTGTTTATTGAATATCTTATTAATACAATTATTGAATTTGTTAGTTTCAGCACCTTGTTGTTTCATGCGAGAGAAAAGTGCGTTAATGGAGATGATAGCTAATTCAGAAGTAGAACAACATATTCTTAAGCATTCTACTGAATTGGTGGTGTAAAACATCTTTAAACGATAGTCGCGTGATATAAAATCCAAAATGGTATTAGTGTGATTTTGGCGCATCTGGATCACTTTTTTGAGGATCCAAACTCTTCAACCTTTACCTAAGTCACCTACAAGTCGAAAATCTTTCCAAGAACATTTGTAATAAATCGTGAACCTTAACGAGTTTATTTATGAAAATGACGTCACCAACCGACAGACCCCCTACCCCTGAAAATTGAAAGTTGTCAGATTAACCTGAAATTTGGTACCAATATTTGAAAACCATCGGAAAAGGGCAAAAGTCCCCAAAGCTATATCCCAGCCCCCAAAAATAAAGGTTCTCGTATTAAGCTGAAAATCGGTACAATTACTAATTAAGGGATGAGGAATCCGAATATGATATCTATTCTAGTATAATTGACTCATAGTTCATTATTCATTGAATGATCACCTGTCAAACAAGATCAGATTTCAATAAAAATTGGCATAACTAGGAAATCGAGACCGTAGAATTCGAAAACCCCACCAGAAATATGTCGATTTTAATACATGCATGCGCTCAATGTCAACTTCCAACAAAGAGATGTTATTACTGTTGTTATTATTACTGTTGTTCAAATAATATTACACGAACGAAGTTCAAATCCTCGTCGCCAATGTGATGTTCGAGTTATAACATGCTTATGCTTTGAAGGTTATATATTAACTAACTCAAGATACAAAATATACGAGCTATATATACAGTCCGTGCACGTAATTACTGTATATAACGATATAATAGAATACTATTTATAAGGAATATAATACTATATACATGTGTATGGAATGAGTGTGTGTGGAATGTAATTAGTAGTAATTAGTATACTACAGATAACAAAATGATAACAAAATGATAACAAGATAACAAGGTGATAACAAAGAGATAACAATGATAACAAAATGATAACAAAGTGATAACAAAGAGATAACAACGATAACAAGATGATAACAAGATAACAAGGTGATAATAAAAAAATAACAAGATAACAAAGTGATAACAAAATGATAACAAGATAACAAGGTGATAACAAACTGATAATTAGACTTACATATGACTTACAAACGACTTACAAACAACTAACGGAATTACAGTTAGACTTACAAACGACTTACAAACGACTGACGGACTTACAGTTAGACTTACAAACGTCAGTTGTTTGTAAGTCTGTCGTAAGTCCGTCAGTCATTTGTAAGTCTGTCGTAAGTCCTTCAGTCGTTTGTAAGTCTGTAAATCGTTTGTAAGTCGTTTGTAATTCTAATTATCATTTTGTTATCATGTTGTTATCACTTTTTTTATCACTTAGTTATCACTTTGTTATCAGTGTTATCTCTTTGTTATCACCTTGTTATCATTGTTATCATTTTTTTAATCACTTAATTATCATTTTGTTATCATTTTGTTATAAGTTTGTTATCAGTTTGTTATCACCTTATTATCTTGTTATCATTTTGTTATCATCTTATTATCATTGTTATCATTTTTTTATCACTTTGTTATCACTTTGTTATCATTTTGTTATCAATTTGTTATCACTTTCTTATCTTGTTTTCATATTGTTATCATTGTTATCAGTTTGTTATCACCTTGTTATCTTGCTATCATTTTGTTATCACTTTGTTATCTTGTTATTATTTTATCAACACCTTGTTATCTTGTTATCATTTTTGTTATCACTTTGTTAACACTTTGTTCACTTTGTTATCATTGTTATCACCTTGTTATCATTTTTTATCACTTTGTTATCATTTTGTTATCTTGTTTTCACTTTGTTATCATTGTTATAAGTTTGTTATAATCTATTTGTTATCACCTTGTTATCATTGTTATCATTTTTTATCATTTTTTTATCATTTTGTTATCATTTTGTTATAAGTTTGTTATCACCTAGTTTTCTTCTTATCATTTTGTTATCACCTTGTTATCATTCTTATCATTTTGTTATTACTTTGTTATAACTTTGTTTTCACCTTGTTATCTTGTTATCACCTTGTTATCTTGTTATCACCTTGTTATCATTGTTAACATTTTGTAATCACTTTGTTGTCACTTTGTTATCACTTTGTTATCATTGTCATTTCTTTGTTATCACCTTGTTAACATTGTTATAATTTTTTTTTAATCTTGTAATCATTTTGTTATCACTTTTTTATCTCTTTGTTATCACCTTGTTATCATTGTTATCATTTTTTATATCCCTTTGTTATCATTTTGTTATCAGTTTGTTATCAGTTTGTTATCACCGTATTATCTTGTTATCATTTTGTTATCATCTTATTATCATTGTTATCATTTTGTTATCACTTTGTTATCATTTCGTTATCATTGTTATCACTTTGTTATCATTGTTATCATTTTGTTATCAATTTGTTATAACTTTGTTATCTTGTTTTCACTTTGATATCATTGTTATCAGTTTGTTATCACCTTGTTATCTTGTTATCATTTTGTTATAACTTTGTTATTTTGTTATTATTTTATCATCACCTTGTTATCTTGTTATTATTTTGTTATCACCTTGTTATCATTTTTATCTCTTTGTTATCACTTTTTTTTTCATTGTTATCATTTTTAATATCATTTTATTATCAGTTTGTTATAAGTTTGTTATCATTGTTATCTCTTTGTTATCACCTTGTTATCATTTTGTTATCACTTTCTTATCATTTTGTTATCATTTTGTTATCTTGTTTTCACCTTGTTATCATTTTGTTATGACTTTGTTATGACTTTGTTATCACTTTGTTATCATTGCTATCTCTTTGTTATGACCTTATCATTTTTTATCACTTTGTTCTCATTTTGTTCTCATTTTGTTATCAGTTTGTTAGTTATCTTCTTAACATTTTGTTATCACCTTTTTATCATTGTTATCATTTTGTTATTACTTTGCTATCTCTTTGTTATCATTGCTATCTCTTTGCTATGACCTTATCATTTTTTATCACTTTGTTATCACTTTGTTATCATTTCGCTAATATTCTGTTATTATTGAAATCTCTTTGTTATCACCTTGTTATCATTGTCATCATTTTGCTATCACTTTGTTATCATTGTTATCACCTTGTTATCTTGTTATCTTTTTGTTATTACCTTGCTATCATTGTGAATATTCTGTAATCACTTTGTTATCACTTTGTTATCACCTTGTTATCATTGTTAACATTTTGTAATCACTTTATTTTCACTTTGCTATCACTTTGTTATCATTTTGTTATCTTGTTTTCACTTTGTTATCATTGTTTTAAGTTTGTTATCACCTTGTTATCTTCTTATCATTTTGTTATCAACTTGTTATCATAGTTATCATTGTTATCAGTTTGTTAACACTTTGTTATCATTATCATCTCTTTGTTATCACCTTGTTATCATTTGTTATCACTTTGTTATCACTTTGTTATCATTTTGTTATCATTTTGTTATCATTTTGTTATCATTTTCTTATCATTTTGTTATCAGTTTGTTATCACATTATTATCTTGTTAAAATTTTGTTATCATCTTATTATCATTGTTATCATTTTGTTATCATTTTGTTATCACTTTGTTATCTTGTTTTTACTTCGTTATCATTGTCATCTCTTTGTAATCACCTTGTTATCATTGCTATCATTTTGTTTTCAATTTGTTATCACTTGGTTATCTTGTTTTTACTTTGTTATCATTGTCATCTCTTTGTTATCAACTTGTTATCATTATCATTTTTTTTTATTTATCACTTTGTTACCATTTTCTTTATCATTTTGTTATCATTTTGTTATCATTTTGTTATCATTTTATTATCATTTTTTTATCACCTTGTTATCTTGTTATCACTTTGTTGTCACTTTGTTTTCATTTTGTTATCATTTTGTTATCATTATCTCTTTGTTATCACCTTGTTTTCACTTTGTTATCACTTCGTTATCATGGTTATCAGTTTGTTATCACCTTGTTATCTTGTTATCATTTTGTTATCACTTTGTTATCTTGTTATTATTTTATCATCACCTTGTTATCTTGTTATTATTTTGTCATCACCTTGTTATCATTGTTATCTCTTTGTTATCACCTTTTTATCATTGTTATCATTTTGTTATCATTTTATTATCAGTTTGTTATAAGTTTTTTATCACCTTATTATCTTGTCATCATTTTGTTATCATCTTATTATCATTGTTATCATTTTGTTATCAATTTGTTATCACTTTGCTATCTTGTTTTCACTTTGTTATCATTGTTATCAGTTTGTTATCACCTAGTTATCTTGTTATCATTTTGTTATCACCTTGTTATCTTGTTATCATTTTGTTATCAACTTCTTATCACCTTGTTATCTTGTTATCATTTTGTTATCACTTCGTTATAATTGTTATTACTTCGTTATCACTTTGTTCTCATTTTTTTCTATTTGTTATCACCTTGTAATCTTGTTATCATTCTGTTATTACTTTGTTATCATTGTTATCATTTTGTTATCACTTCGTTATCCCTTTGTTATCACTTTGTTATCAGTTCGTCTGTACCTATATATCTTGTTGTCATCTTGTTATGTCATTGTTATCACCTTCTTATCTTGTTATCATCTTGTTTTCACTTTGTTATTTTGTTATCAGTTTGTTATCACTTTGTTATCTTGTTATCATTTTGTTGTGACTTTGTTATCATTGTTATCATTTTTTGTCGATTTGTTATCATTGTTATTATTTTCTTATCACTTTGTTTTCATTGTTATTTGTTTGTTATCACCTTGTAATCGTGTTATCATTTTGTTATTACTTTGTTATCTTGTTATCAATTTGTTATCTTGTTATCAGTTTGTCATCACCTTGTTATCTCGATATCCATTTGTTATCATCTTGTTATCATTGTTATTATTTTGTTATCATTTTGTTATCACTTTTATATCACTTTGTTATCATTTTATCAACACATTGTTATTACTTTTTTTTCACTTTGTTATCATTGTCATTTGTTATCACCTTGTTATCATTGTTATCATTTTGTTTTCACCGTTTTATCTTTTTGTCATCTTGTTATCTCCTTGTTATCACCTTGTTATCTTTTTATCAACTTGTTTTTACTTTCTTATTTTGTCATCACTTTTTTAATCTTTTTGTTATCACCTTGTTATCATTGTTTTTATTTTGTTATCATTTTGTTATTACTTTTTTATCACTTTATTATCATTTCGTCATCACATTGTTATCATTTTGTTATCACTTTCTAATCATTTCGTTATCACCTTTTAATCACTTTGTTATCAGTTTGTTTTCACCGTGTTGTCTTTTCGTCATCTTGTTATCTTCTTGTTATCACCTTGTTATCTTGTTATCATCTTCTTTTCACTTTGTTAGTTTGTTATCAGTTTGTTATCACTTTGTTATCAATCTTATCATTTTGTTATCACTTTGTTATCACTTTGTTATTACTTTCTTACCACTTTGTTATCATTGTTATCACTTTGCTATCATTGTTATCACTTTGTTATCACTTTATTATCATTGTTATCATTTTGTTATCTCCTTGTTATCTTGTTATCATTTTGTTTTCAATTTGATATCCTGATATCAGTAAGTTATCACCTTGTTATCTTGTTATCTTTTTATTGTCACTTTGTTATCATTGTTATTATTTTTTTATCGATTTGTTATCATTATTATCATTTTGCTATCAATTTGATATCATTGTTATCATTTTGTTATCACCTTGTAATCGTGTTATCAATTTGTTATTAATTTGTAATCTTGTTATCATTTGGTTATCATATTGTTTCCTTGTTATCTCTTTGTTATCACTTTGTTATCACTTTTTGATCACTTTGTTATACTTGTTATCGTTTTGTTATTACCATTTTATCATTTTTATCATTTTGTTATCCCTTTGTTATCACTTTGTTATCAGTTTGTTTTTACCCTAATATATTGTATTCATCTTGTTATCTTGTTATCATCTTGTTTTCAATTTGTTATTTTGTTATCAGTTTGTTATCACTTTGTAATCTTGTTATCATTTTGTTATCACTTTGTTATCAATGTTATTATTTTGTTATCGATTTGATACCATTCTTATCATTTTGTTATCACTTTGATAACATTGTTATCATTTTGGTATCCCTTTGTTCTCATTGTTATCTGTTTGTTATCACCTTGTAATCTTGTTTTCATTTTGTTATCACTTTGTTCTTTTGTTATCATTTTGTTATCGTATTGTTATCTTGTTATCATTTTGTTATCACCTTGTTATTATTGTTATCATTTTGTTATCACTTTGTTATCACTTTGCTATCATTGTCATCTCTTTGCCCTCACCTTGGTATCAATGTTATCATTTTGTTATCAGTTTGTTATCATTTTATTATCATTGTTAACATTTTGTTATGACTTTGTTATAATTTTTATCATTTTGTTATCACTTTGTCATCATTGTTATCGTGTTTTCACTTTTCTAATCATTCTTATCAGTTTGTTCACACCTTGTTATCCAGTTATCATTTTTTTATCACTTTTTTATCACTTTGTTGCATCTTGTTATCATTGTTATCATTTTGTTCTCACTTTGTTATTATTTTGTTCTCACTTTGTTATCATTGGTATCTTGTTTTTACTTTGTTATCTTGTTATCAGTTTGTTATCACCATGTTATCATTGTTATTACTTTTTTATCACTTTATTATCATTTTGTCATCATATTGTTATCATTTTGTAATCACTTTGTAATCATTTTGTTATCACTTTTTAATCACTTTGTTATCAGTTTGTTTTCACCGTGTTATCTTTTTGTCATCTTGTTATCTCCTTGTTATCACCTTGTTATCTTGTTATCATCTTGTTTTCACTTTGTTAGTTTGTTATCAGTTTGTTCTCATTTTGTTATCTTGTTATCATTTTGTTATCACTTTGTTTTCATTGCTATTATTTTGTTATCACTTTTTTATCATTGATATCTGTTTGTTTTCACCTTGTAATCTTGTTATCATTGTTATCACTTTGTTATCACTTTGTTATCACTTTGTTATCACTTTGTTATCACTTTGTTATCACCTTGTTATCATTGTTATCACTTTGCTAATATTGTTATCTCTATGTTATCACCTTGTTATCATTGTTATTATTTTGTTATCAATTTGTTATCACTTTATTATCATTGTTATCATTTATTTATCACCTTGTTTTTTTGTTATCATTTACTTTCAATTTGATATCTTAATATCAGTATGTTATCACCTTGTTATCTTGTTATCTTTTTGATATCATTGTTTTCTCTTAGTTATTACCATGTTATCATTGTTATCATTTTTTATGGCTTTGTTATCACTTTGTTATCAGTTTGTTTTCACCTTAATATCTTGTTGTCATCTTGTTATAACCTTGTTATTAAATTGTTCTCTTGTTATCATCTTGTTTTCACTTTGTTATTTTGTTATCAGTTTGTTATCACTTTCTTATCATTGTTTTCATTTTGTTATCGATTTGTTATCATTGTTATTATTTTGATATCACTTTGATATTATTGTTATCTATTTGTTATCACTTCGTTCTCATTGTTATCTGTTTGTTATCACCTTGTAATCGAGTTATCATTTTTTTATTACTTTGTTATCTTGTTATCATTTTGTTATCGTATTGTTATCTTGTTATCATTTTGTTATCACCTTAATTTTCGCTACTAAAAAAATTGAGATAACCGAGATTTTTTAATGAAAAAATCTTAATTTTCGCGAGAATTTCGCAAATTGACAAATTTTCATAATTTTTGCGAGAATTAAATTTCGCGAATTTTGCAAAAAATCGCGAAATTAGCGAAAATTAATTCCCGCGAAAATCAATTCCATCAAGGTAATTAACCTATTAATTGTGCCTAAACCATATTTAAATACCATCAGAGGGGGCAAATCACAAAAAGTGTACGAGATTTTTATGAAAACAAAAGAATTTCAATATTTCTACCGAGATTTCTCAACAGTGGTATACCCCTCCCTCGCATCAGGCAATTTATATTGGCATTGAGTATCAGAACTTTTATATTATGAAATTCCTTTCATTATTAAAGTATAAGTTCACTACTGTCCCCTAAAGGTCCACGGTAAACCAAATGTTTTTGAATTTACAAATA
>JAUKPT010001037.1:405-16640 GCA_032273505.1 Nanomia bijuga
ATAAAACGAACATTGCACAGGGCATTCTAAACAACAAGCTATAGAAAATAGCAGATTTTCTAATAGCGACAATTATCTAAGCTAGAGATAAATAAATCTGGCAATACCGAGCGGTATTATAGTTATACTTCAAAACTACGGCGGTCAAAAATCAAGTTTAGGACGGTCATTTATGCAAAGCATAACATAGCAACAAAAACAACAACAACATCGAGGAACTTCTTTTAATCAAATTTACTAGCTATTATACTAGCTATATTATGACTTTAACACATTCCCGTATTGCCTGATTTATCGGGGTCTGGCTTAGATAGGTATGAAAAGAAACATGGAAGAAACAAAAGCGGACTGGTAATGATTAGTGCAAACAAAGGAGCACTGGAGAGTGCGATAGCATGAGAGTTAGGTATGAAAAGGTATCGAGTAAATTGGTTGTAAATTCTATGGAACTAATTTCGTTTAATTGAATGGGCAAAAGCAACATGACATTAGGTCGAAGTCATTTGATATGTTATTTGGGGCGTCATGAGAATACTGTGAATGGCATTAGTTTTGTAGTTGACAGTCAACTGTCAATACTTTTAAGCCTAGAAGAAGCGAAGAGTGCATTGCGTTAAGGGTAGATATGAATGGGTATCGGGTAAACACAAGGGGACCACTAGCTCAGCATATATTTTGTGCATAAATTTGTGTTTAGTGTACGTTTCGACGACGTATTTTTAGCATACACAGTGGTAAGACGGTTAGTGTTGGTAAACAAAGGTGAATTGGAATAACACACACACACACACACACACACACACACACACACACACACACACACACACACACATACACCCACACACACACACACACACAAACTAATTATATAATAGTTGGTTGGTAGAGAAAAAGAGAAATCCGTCTCTAAAAGGCTTGAAATAATGGTTTCAAGAAACCAATAATACTGCAGAGCTGCAGAGCTATATAGGGTTTTTCAAGCAGGTGGCTCACTTCAATCAATTAATGACTTTCAACCTTGGCTACGCAATTGACTCACATTCGAACCCCCCTTAAAGGGAAACACAAGAAAAATATCAAATATTTTGAATGACTTATTCATTTTGAATGCGTGTCATGAAATATCTTTGTTATCCTTTCCATCTTCTTTAACTTTCATATTTATTTTATACATATAATTGGAGCGGTACCAGGACCACAATTCCGGTTCTTTCTCATCAGATAGTAAGATCTCTTCGATCGAAACCCCAGAAGCAAAAGATTGAGCAATGTTAAATTCTACGTATCCAAACCTCTGAAATTTATCACGGGAGTCACATTCGGGTGTCAGTTCTAAATGACATTGAAAAGAGTGCGTTGCGTCCGCTGCTAGTCCCCCGTGTATGAAAGGAAGGCAACCTAACCTCCAGACAATGGCTCCAAAGGAAGGATCGTACGTCGCCTCTCCAGCATTTAATTGCATAGTAACGAAGTTTGTTGATTTAGATATAATCGAAGATGCTTTTTTAGAGCCCTTTGCTTTCACGTATTGTTTTAAACCTTTCATGGTTCTACTTTTAACAAAAAGGTCACCCCAAGACGGGGGTACAGGAAAATAGACTTTAACATCGTTTCGTTTATATCGTATAGTTTTTGCATCCCCCGTCACTTGTACAGAAGCGTTTATGCGTATTGATTTATTTGATAAAAGGGCTAAGGATGATTTACAAGTGATGGGGAGAATTGTTTTTTGATTGACGCGAAATCGTAAAAGTTCAAAACTACAACCGTCAGGAGGTGAGAAAATAACTCCTTCTCCGCAGTGAGTTTCTTCAACATCAACACAAGGATGATACTCGAAATTTCTCGGTTTAATCCAATTTGTCGACGGTTTCGTTTCACGCAGTGAGTTCTTTTTCGTTTTTGATATGATTTCCTTATTTCTAATGTCGTTAAGGAATAATGTAAGTACTGGATTTCCGGTAACGAAAACGCGTAGCCTCATATGAACGGTTATGTTGAAACGAAGAACATGTCCGTCTCCCGACAATATATACCGACATTCGTCGTCACAATCAACAAATATTTCTTCGTGTCGGTACGTGATTCCTTTGTCACGATAAGTCGGTATATTTCGTATCACTTGTTCAACTGATATGATAAATTCTTTTAATTCCAATATATTTCTACTAGCTATTTTGAGGACAGGGGTATAAGAGGGGAGATGTTCAATGACCCATTTCCCTTTTTGTAAGCGGCGTGTTTCCACATATTTGACATACTGGAGCTTCACTGACTGCACTGCACCGTCCTTATCGCCTTTATGAACGGTAGGTATCGTAAAAACAAAAAAAGGGTGCAGGGGGATTTCTTTCAGAATATCAGCCCCATTTTTAATTGTTCCCGTTAATTTGATAAATTCACCTTCTACTATGACTTTTACTTTAACCCAACTTCTAGAACGAACTTTTTTACGTCTATCTGGATAACGATACCAGAACTCCCATGAGTTATTTAGAATCTCAGGGGGGTAATCATCTAAAGGTTCGACAAGCTCGTAAAGTTCCTGAGATGTCTCTTCAGCATCATCTTGTTTTATGATAGAAATGTTCGTCGTTAAACTTAAGTTTGGTTTTTCATTTTTAATAGTACTCGATGCTTGAAATAGAGAGACATCTGTGAATTTCTTGATGGGCGTATTCCGTAATTTTTTATTCTCTTCTTCACTTTCGTAATCCAAACTGATAACTTCATCAGAGATTTCAGATTTTGCATCGTCATCACATGCCACCAGAAACCTTTCTTCTATATTCTCCTGTGAAGAAGTTTTAGAAATATTGTCTTTTATTGTTGTAACAGTCTTATTGACAACTGTGAGCAGATTTTCTAAACTTTTTCGCAACTCTTTCGATTCTTTGTTGTCGGTCAACAGTGCTTCGGAAGTCATATCTTCTAGAAAGTTATCTCCTTGTGGTTCGTCATTGATTTGAATATCGACTTTTGTCACGAGTGATTGAGTTGCTATTGCATATGAAGGTGGAGGTTCAAAAAGCACCCAATTTTGACGTACAGTAGGGCTTGTCAACCCGCCATCATGTTCCTCATATATATCATAATTCGTCGCCGCTAAGACACCATTTTCAAATCCATTATTGTTTTGACTACTACCGAATCCGCTGGTTTCATCCCCTAAGTCAACACTTCTTGCCTTACTGTTCTGCTCACACCTAGCAGCAGACGGAGACGAAGTTGTACTAGTATTATCTTCAAAATGCTGCTCTTCACTTTGCTGAATTTGTATTGTAACTGGTTTTCCAATAGCTCTATTATTACTGCAATTAATTTCTGTATTCTCTTCGAAACGAATCCAATTAACTCGACCAATTGTTGAACTTGCTGAAACAGCAGCAGCAGTAGAAGAAGTGTTTGTTGTTGTTGAAGAAGAAGATATTGAAATTGCTGACACACCTTCATTATGATTGGTCGTATAAGAATCAACATCAACGGGTTTCGTTGGTGACGTCATTTTATTAACTAAATCACAATCTTTATCGACTTTCTTTTTACTTGATCTTTTCAATGAGTTCTTTCTGAACCCCGGGACATCATCAAACGGTGACTGTTTTGTATTGTTTAGGGGATAGCTGCTCGCTGTTCCGCCATCAATCCGATTCGACGTCCGATTATCACCTGTTTTTAGTCCGATATTAATCGGAACCATCATTTCATTGTTGTGTTCACTTGAGTGTTATTTCAACAGTCTTCTGTATTGTTGTTTATTCAATACACTATTTCGACTTCTTGTAGTTCTGTTTATTGTTTGTTGTTTGTTCATTAACTTTTCAATAAATAACCCCTTTAATTTTGACTTTCTCTTTTATATCTTTTTATCTTCGTGTTGATAGGTTAATATCTAAATATAAAAAAGTAATTTATTATTACCAATTTGGAATTTATATGTCACCATTATATTCAAATATTATGAAATCTTTTTTCATCATCATTAACAATGTTATTTCTATTAATCACGCCATTTCACAAAATATATCTTTGTTATTTTTATTTTCAGTTTCATTTTTGGTCAACAAAAAAAAAATTACAAAGGTTTTTACTTTAAAATATTATACAGTTGGTTTGTTATCATTTACTATAAAATTCAGATGAAAATTCATTATTATAAATAGAGAGAGAAAGAGAATAAATAGTTTTGGTGCAAGCACCTGCCATTCCATCATATACACTTTGCAAAGTTTTTTTTTTCAATTTATCAACGTTCACATTTATCCTTTAGTTCCATCTGTTTTCAACATTTAAATCATTCTATTGTAGAGAAAAATATTTCATCTGCGTTTTTATTATATATCATGATTTATAGATGATTCTTTCATTTCGAGTCTCTAGGGAGATTTCTATTGCTTTTTATATAGTCGTTGTCTTATTGGAGTATTTTTTTTATTAATCACTCTATACTTTTCCATTAACGCGCTCCTAAAAACTATTATTTTTCCATTTTACTTTTCTTCACATCCCTCTTTGTGATGGAAAAAAACTTTGTTTACTAAAAAAATCTTTTTTTATATATAATATATTTGTTGAAATCACGAAACTCATTTTTTTTCATTATCTTTCATCGAAGCAAGGGGAATCATTAAAATAACAAAAATCTGTTTCTATGAAATTATTTCTACACTTGGACCAGTTACAGAAGGTTTTATATATTAATATTTGTAAACAAAAAGGGGAATGACCACCGTTCTAGATTAAATCGAAACTTAGTAAGAAAAAAATGAGAATATAAATTGTTGAATATGATCATTTTGCATTAGGCTTAGTGCCAAATTGAAGAATGAGGATGCCAATAATTTTGAATTTAATCTTCTCTTATTCTCTTTTGAATGAATCTCTAAAATGAAAATGATGAAATGATTAATTAAATGAAAATCATAATGAAAAAGATGAGTGGTGATGAATAAAGAAAACCAAATGAATCAATGAATAGGGTAGGGGTCATTACACAACCATGTTTTTGAAATAGATTGGCAGCTAAATCAATGTGTAGATAGAACAGAAATAGAGACTGAAGGCAGAAACCGCCTGACAAACTCGCTTTGGTAGTTATGCATATTTATTTGGCAGGTTCCATGGGGGGGAAAAATAGCGAAATTTGGAAAATAGGGAAGAAATGAAGCGATTTCTATTGTTTCGCACCTTAAAACAGGGAAGAAATAAAGCAAAATAGCAAAATGGCGGGGGATGAAATAAGAACTTTTGGCCAAAATATTTACCGTTGCTAGACGTGTTACCGAATTTACACAGACTACCGGGTGAGTAAAAAAAAAACAACCGTAAGACTTTGACATCAGATTTGATAGTTGATTTCCAAATAACTTTTTTTCATTATGTAGCAAAAAGCCTAACTTAAATTTTAATGTATGATTTTATAAAGTCCATTCATTATTCGCTGAGATAAGTCCATTTTTTGTGAAAAATCAAATGATGAGAATCGTCAAAAAATGGTGAAAAACTGGATATCAAATTCAATCAGCATTTATTGTTTCTATTATTCGTTTTAAGATAATGTTTTACCACAGCATGCCTCCAAAAGTCATCGTACACCTCTTTACTTAGTAGTTCTTAAGAGTTAACGGTAAAAATGCTGAATATTCTTTAAAATTGTCAGTATTGATTAATTTATCTGACTTTAATGGATGAACACATTTGAATTGATCTTCGTCAAAAACACGAATGAATCAATCTAATCCGAGTACCAAAATCCACCTGGAGATTTTCTCTCAAATTTGAGATGTATCCTGACTGTTCAAGTTGTATTTTTAACTAATAAAACCCGAAGTAATATTATTGAGTGTTGTTTTGTAGAGAAAAACGAAACAATGATGCTATTTCACGTGTAAAATATGCAATGCCATGTTTTCCACCATTTTATGACCATTTTTATCATGTGATTTTCCACAAAAACAGTCTCATCTCAACAAATAATGAAAGGATTTTAAAAAATCATACATCAAAATTTAAATTAGGTTTTTCGCTACATAATGAAAACAATATATTTGAAAATCCATGATCAGATCTTGGTGTAATGGGTTTTCGAAGCCTTACGGGTTTTTTTTCTCACCCGGTAGTGCAATGCAATGGAAATAACTTTCATACACAGATATGAATATGCTCCCAAAGGAAAACAATACCTGTCAGTATAACAAAGCTTTCTTTTCTTTTCCTTTCCAGCCATTAGGAAACGCACGCTTATCGTAAAAGCCATCAAGAATCATTACCACCATTTTAAAAACAACTTACTAACCAACCACCGCAACTGAACTCTGTACTGAATTTTTAATTTCATTGCCAGGCAATGTAGCAAAAAAAAAAAGCACCTTACTACATTTTAAAAGAACTAAGAAGAGAAAAGACGATTAGTGAAAAAGATGATTAGAAGAATAAAAAATGACTAGTAAATAAAACAGAAAAATGAAGAAAACCGCTTAGAAAAATAATGGAAAGTCTTTAGTGGTCGCGGTAAGCATCTGATCTAACTGGACCATCTAAGGATTATATGATGTAATCGTATAAACACAACTATCGATCTATTGACTAGCGCCAATAATGTTCTTAAAAAGCCCCCTCGTGTGATGAATAGTTAAAGGCGTTTTAATCCTTGCATTCATATGACCAGATACGTTAATGATATCAAAGTGGAATCGAGTACATTTTGTTGACCACGATATAGCTAAAGATGAAAGGAGATAAAGGAGAGATGAGGATTGGAGTGCCTATCATAGTGACATCAATGTTTACTCAACACAGATTCATGCGGCAATGTTTTTCTATTGCATTTTTGTATAGTAAATATCAACAAATTCCCAACAGTCTATTCAAGAAGCATCGTGGTAACATTTCGTGCAGTGTGAATAGAATGTTAAAGATGCGAAAGTGGTTTGCTGGTTACATTAGAGACAAATAGATAATCGTTTTGTTCGTTGACTATTAGTTACAAGTTTCTTGTTGTTAAGATAAAAGCGCGGTAAACGATATCTTATCCCGATGTTGTACAGTGCAGTGGGTCATATCAAAGGATGTCAGGTTGTATTGTACTGTACTATGCTGGCTGCTTATTGGCTTATTCAATACGTAAAAAGGTCAATACGAGAGATATTGCATTTGAAAGCAAGTAAACAAATCATCGCTACTATTGTGACTCCAATTAGATATCGTTTCACACAGGTACTCGTGATTAAAGACGAAAAACAAAGATGAAAATAATTGTTTCACAGAAGTACCGACTATGTTTTTACTGACTATTAGATTGTAGTCGGTACTCCCGATCTGCTACCAATTCCCTGTGTGTTAACAGTGGTAACAAAATAAGATGTATAACGAATATAAACTGTATATATTTTATTTTTAGTTATCGTAAAAATGTCGTAAAGATGTAAGAAAGTTACGAAAATTTCACTACAATTACACTATATAAATTTTGGCTTACTTTCTACTAATATTTTTTAACTATCCTTAATATATTGCCTTATAAAATGAAGACAATTGAAGAATAGAAACATGGAAGTAAAATTTCAAAAACCTACTACTAATAACTGGCAGCGTCCAGTAAAATCTTTTTCTTCTTGTAAGCGCAGAATTTTCTTCTCCCAAAGACAAATTTTAATTGGTCAAATTTTTTACTCAAAATACGTCAACAAATTAACAAATGTTTAGTTAATAGAATCGTTTCACTTAAGTTTCTTAATAAGAATTAATAAGAATAATTCATTTAATTTAAACTAAGGTTAAATTGAATTAAGTGGAATATGCATAGCATTGGGTCCACAGTGAGTAGGGGAGCGTCTCCTATCAGGTTTGTTGACGCTTTGCAGTCAATGACTACCACGGATTTGACCCCCTTCCTCCTATTTCTCTTACCACCAGCAATGGACCGACCGTTCACATATTACGTAATTAAGGAGGAGGAAAGGGGGGAGGAGGGGGGAGGTTTATGAAAATTCTTATGCTTGGAAATTCTCTTATATGCTTAGAAATAATTATTCTTAATTACAGTAATATGTGAACAATTCCCAACTCCTTTCAAAAAATTGATAATTCAGTCTCGGATCACTTAGAAGACTTGAGTCGACTGAATAAATACGTTTGGAGATGTTCCTTACTCAATAAAGAGGAATTTTGGTTTGAAAGATGAAATTTATGTTGGTCAACAGCCATTAACCTACCATGAATAATGAATGAATTACTATAGACAGAAACTTTATGAAAGCAAGTGAAATTCAATAACTCACCTATCTTTATCGTCTCCAAAGATATATTCTGCTGACCTAAAAAGAAAGATGCAAGATTTTGACTATAGTCTATAACAACAAGCCTTACTCTAGGTATGGTGTGCTGAGGGAAGGTGACATTAGCCGGTTCAGGATTTTGATGATGCTTAAATCATCGTATAAGATGAAAAGTTTAATTTGACTGAGTAGAGGAATGTGATCGATGCATCTGGTGCTTCTAACCACTACTTTCATCTGAAAATACGATTCTTAGTTCTTTGTGCCGACACAAAGACTGATGCAAGACAAAACAAAACCATTCATAGTGTTCAATACTAATGGGTCAACCAAACATGTGGTGAACATTTCATTATCAATTGGATTCAGTTGTCGGAACTATAGTACCTGCGTTTGTTGACCCGGTGACTGCTTTCTTAAAAGGGGTTTCGATGAGTGACAGTACGTCAGAGGGGAATAGGGTCAAGGGGGTCAAACTAGATCCATTGCTCATTTAGACAAATCTTCTTAATTTTTGACAGAAAAAATAAACTGCGAACATTTATAAATAGGATTAGGTAAAGAATTTAAATCATTCAAACCCACTGAACCGCCTTTAGATTTCATTTAAATGAATAAAGGCAAAAATAAATTTTTTAATAAATGTCATGTTTAGGTAAGCAATAATAAAATCAGTTATTGTATTTGGTGGAAACAAAATATCAAATACTGTACTAAAAGGTCGTAAATGTGAACATTGCATCCTTAAAAAGACATATAATTTCAAAATCTTCCATGTTTTTTTTTGTATTCGATACAACATCAATAATATCAGCTGAAGATCAGCATTTAAAAACATATTTATTCATCTTTAGGAAACGAGTTGCTAGGATTTGTATGAATGAGAGATGCATCGTAATGTGATGTCAGGTTGAAGGGCCACACTATACGTATCGTATATTTTCACCACACAGATTCACATGTTGTAAGGATTACAAGGAGACATGATTGTACTTACTTTTCTGATATGTCACCATAGCGACTACTATACTCCGTTCTAAACGAAAAACAAGATCATTCAGTTAGTTTTTGGTATTTTTCTGACAAATAACCTGCTGCTTCAAGATTTAGTTTTCTTGAATTTCTTTTTCTTTTTTTTTTTACTTGCTAAACAGTGGCGTAGCTAGAACAAAATTAGTGGAGGGGGGGGGGGTAAAATGTACAAAATACTGACAAATACCGGGCTCTTAGCGAGGGCAGATTAACCATCGTTAGAAAATGCTAACGGGTCGACCCATGCTATGTGAGGGCAATTGGGTAGTCAGTTGTTAGCTGACAAAACACTTGGTGGGTTTTAAGCCATTGCCTCGATAAGCACGTGAAGAGCTTGTTCATGACTGTTCCGTCATAGGTGCAAACCGTTAACCATTAACATTTATGTTCAAGAAAGCATGCAAGATCTTTGCCAGCATTTTAAGGTAAAGTTGGAGTAAAAATGGGCTTTTTATAGTCGGGGGAATATGACAGTGAACCGGGTTATTATTTGCCACATAATTATTTTGTTGCTGGAATGTGATCTTTAGGGTCTATTTATTGAATTGATTTCAGATTTGCGGCACCTATAGGTATTTTGAAATAGAACCAAAAAGAAAAAGAAATGTCTATAGTGAAAACAATCACTTAAAAATGTGAAAATTATTCTTTTAGGTTTCAGTTTTTATCAGCTTGTAATTTGCCTAGTCATCTTTTTATTTTTGACAGCTTTTATTTTCTTCACTATGAAAAATCTGTTTGTTTTTTTGTGGCAAAATGTTTTGGTACCGAAGTGTCACTACTCGAATATTGAAAAAGTGAAGAAAATGAAAGTTGTCAAAAATAAAAAAGAGCTATATACTGTCATTGCGTAATAAATGACGTCATTGATATATCAACTAGCCCAATGAGATTGCGGTAATATGATCTGATGACGCCGACCTGAAACCTTTTGTCTTGATGGTTGATAATTGCTTGGGTGTGAAGTGATCAATAAGGATTATTAAAAACGTGGTTTCAAAAATAAGGTGATAGCTGTTGTAAATCGAACATTATTGTCAACATACAACGCGCTCTTTACATTGGTTGGTTGGCGCTGTTTTGAATTATTACTCGATGCACGTTAAAGGCTGTACTGTTGAATGGGGAGATGTTTTGAGGTTAAGGTTAATTAAAGAGGGAGGAAGGAGTGGAACCAGTTGCTTCCTGACACTCGGGAGATGAGGAACGTTTTGATCACTAATCTTTTTCATTTTTCTCTTCTTCTACTTCTTCATTTTCATATAAAAATAAAAAGGCGCCATTTCTTGTGATGAAAAGATTATCCTGCTTCGATAACAACTTCCTGGTTAAGTTAAAGTTTTTGTTTTCAATTTTATGATACACACTAGGAACTCGTTATTTCTTGATAAAAGATGAAAACTAGTCAATTTCACCAATTCCACCTATTTCTTTTTAGATTTGTACCATTATTTCCAATTGCTCAAGATTGCTTAATTAGTCAATCACCTGAAATCAAGTCTCTAGACACTAGAGATCGCATTCCAGCAAAAATGAATATGGCAAAAGAAGCAGGGCTACTCTAAAAAAACTCTAAAAAACACGAAATATCTCCCAGACTAATTACAATGCTCCGTATTATAAAAACGTCTCGTATGATAAGTTTTAAGAAGAATATCCGAAGTAAAACTATACATTAATAGTAGCATTACACTATTTTTTTATAAGAATATACTTTATAAGAATAATCAAGATGAAATTTGAAAAAAAGTTAAAAATATGCTAAGAATACGTCATCTTGAATTTTCCTTAGGAACAATCTTTTACATGATGTGTAATCTGAGAATATGCTAAGAATATGTCAGTATGGATTTGGTCAAAAAGTTAAGAATATTCATCTTTAAACCAAAAAACACTATTCTTATAAAAAAAGCGTGTATATAAGAACAAAACCTACTTGGCGAAAATTGCGAAAACTCTCATCATTTTAACTGTTTTAAAGCCTCTAGCTCTAATAAAAATAAATCAACGAAGCACTAACATTGTACTACTCTCCAAAAGGTATGAAAAAACCATCAACATTCCTAAACAAAGTTTATTTCCCATAAATCCTAATAATCGCTGTCGTATAAAATTTCTCACTTATAATTCCCAAGTCAGATCAGAACACTCCTAACGAAAGAAAAGTTTGACATAAAAAAAATCCTCTGGTCTTATAAAAATCTTTTTGTTTTTGTGTTTATGTATTTTTTCCTCTATGGCTGTCAATATACCTGGTATTTTTAAAACATTGCATTGTATTGGTTTAAATTTAGAATAGACAAGCACGTGCGGTATTCGATTAATACGAGATAAGATATAGCAATCAATATTGCCTGGAAATCGTTTGCTAGTCTTTCCGCCTTTAGCATTCTCGTTGCGTCTTATTTTTGTTTATCTATCTGGATTAATGGTATTATTGAAAGTAAAGATGCAATATTTTAGATAAACATGATCAATCAATTTGCTGCTTGATTGCCATATATTCTTAATGGGCATTTTCAACTAGTCAAAATCTTTTTTTTTTCTTCTTTCCTTTTGTATCAAACTTTTTCATTCATTCATTTCGTCATTCAGTTTGTTCATCCACTCATTTTGACTGTTCATTTACTCATTCCTCGATAAAAGCTCGAAGTAAAACAATCTTTTAGGTATTAATTGCTTCTTTTTGTAGTATTGTGCTATTTTAAACTATTTTATGCTCATCTGAGAGAAATGGCTTGTTTTGCTTAGTTTTTTGTGTTAGGCCTGTTTAAAAAACATGTGTTATATTTGTTTATTTTTATTTTTTTATAATTTTTCTTATTGACCTTTATAACTATATTTTATACGGTAATGTAAAGGTTGATTATATACAACAACCTATTGTATTACTTGCATAGAGTGACTACCAATTTTTTTGACTGATACATGGACAAAACAGCAAAGCTTAATTGCATTTTTTAAGCCGAAAACTCATACTTTTTAAGCATACGAGTTTTTTCTTTTATAAGCAAGTGAAAATTCGAAAAAATGCTCGAGTATGCTAATCGAGAAGGCACAATCAGGCTTAAGTTATGCATCTGTTAAGTTATGCACTCTGTGTCAGAGTGGGGTTAATTAGAGCATCAGAAGACGTATTTGTCAAAGATTATGAATAAATATAAACTGACCACAATTAGTATTTAGTTAATGGTTAATGGTTCTTGTTTGCACTTATGATTGAACAGCCATGCATAAGCTCGTTACGTAATCGAGGCAATGGCGTAAGTCCCACCTAGTGCTTCGTCAACTACCAATTGACTACCCAGTTTCTCATACATGCCATGGGTCGACCCATCGGCATTGCCTAACGATAGTTAATCTGCCCTTGCTAAGAGCCCGATTTGAGTGCATTTTTATTGCATCATTTTTAATGACACTCGCCTCTTCCATCCGCGTCTTCCATCCAGTAGGTATCTCTCGACGACGATGCTTAACTTACATGAATAGAAGTGTGCTGAAAGATGACATACCACTTACGCGTTCGTAGGTTTAGATTATAAGTACAGAAAGCATTTCTGTACAATTCCTACGATTATGCATGAAGAAACGATTTTAGGGCAGAAAATGAAATAAGATATAAGTAACACCAAAGTATACCTTCATTATCATGAATTATGTCATTCCAATCAAATTATTTCACGAAAACCTTCAAGCCCAAAAGTATGATGAAATTTGTTGACATTTAATGAAAAACTAGATCTTGAATGGTACGAGTTGAAAATTATTTACTTTTCAAAATTCTCGTGCAATATACAAATTGATTCCAACAGTTAGTATTTTTACAAAAAGGCGGATATGATATATGATATACAAACATAGTCTAAAACCAGAAAGGAAAAGATTGTTGATAAATCGGTGTATAATTGATGTATAGTTCTCCTTATGATGACCATTATGTGAGATGTTCCAAAGAATTCCTTGTATTTATACGAAAAATGACAAGAAAAACATAGCAATAGTAACAATTAATTTCATTAATGAATCATTTTCCTGGATGAAATACTACAGGAATTTTTGTTTAAACTTTTGATTGAATGTCTTTTTATTGTAGTTCTAAAAGGCACCAAAAGTTATCTTTTTTAGTCAAAACTACGGACTAAAAAGTCAGATTTAAGTCCAGAAACGACAGTCAATAGTTACTGAGAAAATTGAACTTTGGTTTTATAGCAATTAAATTCAATAACATCCAAGATGACAAATTAAGCGTTCTTTATGCTCAACTTGTTTGTTTTGCTAATTTTATTTGGTCATTAAGGTTAAAAAAAACAGACAATTAAGTGATGATCAGACAAATAAGTGTGATCAAGCCCTCTTTTCTGCACGTTTCTCGAGTCTTGATAAATGTCTAGAATAACTTAAGGGTAATATGATATAATGAATTCAAGATACGTCGATTCATCCGATTACTGGTCCGATTTTTTGTATTCGTGATTGATTGATATAAGGCGTAGTAGTGCATTTATACTATTAGTTACTCGGTCTGTTAGTGACGGGATACGGTGAAATATACGGTTTTCTAATTCGTATTTAAGACGAGGCGTTAGCCGAGTCCAAATACGAATTACACACCGTATATCTCACCGTATCCCGACACTAACAGACCGAGCAATGAATTTATCCCGCCGAAAATCTATGTCACTATACAATTATATCATTATTCTTTGTATTATAACAATTTCTGAGTTTTTTTTATTGTATAAAACATTGATAGATTTTATTGACGTCAATTCCTTCCATTCCATTATTTTGTTTACATTTTTGATGACACTACATTGCAAATCATTGTTTTCAAACGAAATTCATCATTTCTAGACATCTAGTGACGGGATACCGTGAAATATCCCGTCGGCACGTGACCCAATTTAGCGCATTTCATTGGTGGCTGCTTATTTGAGGCGGGGTACAAGGGTCATCACGAGTAACAGATATTGTTATTAGTGCCTTGTTTTTTTAATTTGATTTGGTCATGAAGGTTAAAAACACAGACAATTAAGTGATGTCATTTATATATATATATATATATATATTTGATGACATTACGATATCGTTGATGAATAGTTCATATCGTCAGTAACATAACCATTGAGGCGTGTTTAGGATTAAATCACGAACTATTGCAGTAATGGTTTGAGCCCGCTATTTCTGTCACACTGTAAAAGGTGTGTCAATACAATATGATTTAGTCGTCTTTGAAGGAAAGGCTTTGAACGTTCAGACCTATTGTTTGATAAGTTTTATAGTCTGTTCATTCAAGGATTCCATCTGCAGGAATAAATCTAGGTCTATCGCATTAATGGATTGGAGCCAGTTATTTCTGTATTAGTTGTGTCAATACAAGATAATTTAGTCATCTCTGAAGATAATTAGGCTTTCCACACTCATATAACTTCTTTTCCGATATTTATCTGAAATCTTAAAGTCCATATAAATCAATTCTGTTTTTTATATGGGTTATCAGAAAATCTTATAACACATAAGAATTTATATGAATTATAAGAGAGTTTTATGTTGCTCTGAAGTTACTTGAAAACCTTCCGATAACTGACCGGATATGTTTATTGTTTTAACGAAGTTAAAGTTATCAGAAAACTTTATCAGAAACACTCTTTCACACTCAGATAAACTGTTAACTTGTTTATCTGAAAATCGTCCACACTCAGATAAATATATTTTGTATCAGACCTATTATGTAGTTTATGTGTTATCTGAGTGTGGAAAGCCTAAATGGATTGGAGCCAGTTATTTACGCATTAGTTGTGTCAATTCAAGATAATTTAATCATCTCTGAAGATAATAGATGGAACAGTTCACAATCCAAGCATACAATAAGACCGATCATCTCTGTGTGATTGGATCAAAGTATCCCATCTATAAGTTATAGTCGGTTAAGTTTATCAAAACACACCTCTATTTTTATGTACTTTCAACTCAACATTGAATCAATGTTTGTACCATTTGGCAAAACTTATAATTGTGTTGGTTTATTTCATCTTTTAACAATAAACAAGATTTATAGTCTGTTTTCAAAATAAGATGCACTACTTTTTATACTTTTTTTTGTTTGGAAGTCACATATAAGCACTTGCTTAGGTATATAAAAAACATATTCAACATAAAAGAAAATATGGGGAAAATGAAGAAAATGAGAATGTCATACATTTTAGCTTCATAATGTCATAAATGAGGCTAAAAAGCTTTCTTTTTGGGGGGGGGGGCATTTTCTCGATAAATATTGGTCCAAACCCTAAAAAACTAAATACGTATTAGTTATCCAAGGTTCGAGGTTTTCAATGGTATATTTTCTATTGTTTTTTTATCACGCAGTTAAGATGATCATAATTTTCAATTTCTTTTTTTCCTTATTTTTTTACTATTTCTATTGTTCGTCTAAGCAAGTAATTTAATGTATGGCTTTCGAACAAAAAAATTGTATCAATTGAAAAACACCTTCAAAAAGTTATTTGGGATCTTTAGGACCTTTTTATGATCTTATTAGATTTTCCTTGGACTATAATTACACACTTTTATTTTATATCAGCATATACTCTATAAGAATATCCAAGATGAATTTTGACAAAAAATTAAGAATATGCTAAGAATACCGTCATCTTGAATTTTCCTTAAGAATAATGTTTATCTTCAAGTTTTATGCCAAGCTAAGCATATCCACATCGTTCAAAGGAAAAAAGTGATAAAACAAAGCAGACTTATGCACAGATTACTTTCCCATGTGAATACTGTATAAAGTTAAAAAGAAAGAAGTGATAAAACAAAGCAGGCTATTTAATGTACATAATACCTTTTAAAAGGCTAAAAATTGAATTAACAAAGATTTAGGGCATAGATTCTGATATCCTTCCTCTTATACATGATTTGTATACTAAG
>JAUKPT010001038.1:0-16637 GCA_032273505.1 Nanomia bijuga
TGTGTGTGTGTGTGTGTGTGTGTGTGTGTGTGTGTGTGTGTGTGTGTGTGTGTGTGTGTGTGTGTGTGTGTTTTCTGCTACTAAGTATAAGTTTTATTTTTAGGAATCAGCAGCTCTTTTAATCTGTGGCTGTGTTTCTCACACTGCTTGTCGAGTTGTATCAAACAAGGTCTTAAGCAGCTCTGAGTGTCTGGGAAACCATGGGAGCTAAACTTAACTATACTACATTGTAGCACTTATGCACTACTGTACTACTTATGTCTTAAGTATCTGGGAAATAAGAAATAACTGTTAAAATATGTGTTATGCATATTCATTTTTGAATTGGTTCATAAGCAATTCTCTCTGTAGTATCTGGGAAAGCATGGGATAACTGACGATCTAAGCTTTTACACATCATACATTAAGCAAATCAAAATCGAACAGGAAATAAATTTTCTCTAGAGAAAACTATCAAGGTAAAAGTGTTGTTTTCTATGTCTATTGCAAATGTAACAACTTTGACAATTTAAAAATGTTTTCAATGAAAGTGAGTTGTGTTTCAGAAGTAGCTTTTTAAAGAGAATCTTGGGAAACATGGGATAACTCATGCAGACTTATGAGCTAAGATGTTGTAATCCTATTGCGAAAGTAGTAATTCTTAAGTGCCTTTGCAACAATAGATACCTGTCAAGCAAAGAAGAATATTTCATATAAAAAAAATAATATTTTTTATCATAAAAGCAGGTCATTCGTGTTCTAAAGACTAAAATCACATTTATTGAAATCATTCGGATTTTATAAAAATATCTTGCATAAATCAACGTTACCTCTATTCGCTTGAACACTCTTTCTGTCATCAAATCTTTGTCCAACTGTAGTACACTGTACTCTTGTTACAAACTCATTCAAGTCCACTTATAGTTCTAGTAATAACCATCAATAATCCACTTAAGGTAACAGTGCTAACAAACTTTTGACAAAGATCTTTTTTTAATGACCAACCCAGCATCACTTCATATACGTCTAATTTGACTATGAAAAAACTAATTTTCACTGTTCAAAGTCAACAAACATTGACTTGCGTGTAAAAGAACTGTAAGTGAATTGATCAAAGACTCACCCACCCATACAAACATAAAGTTTTCCCATCAAATCAAGCTTTCTGTCTGATAAGACCATCTAAGAAGCAAAAATCAGGGCACACTGTTCCTTTATTGTTATATAATAAGAAGCGGTCGCATCAAATAGATGCTACCCCGTTATATTTATCGATATTTAACATTATAAGGTATGAAGAAAAAAACCATTGTAATTGTTTTCGGTTTTAATTATATTAGTTCGTTTTTTCTCGCTACCATCTTGCATTTTGTTTGGTATTGAATAACATAAACAATCTTTCTTGTTTACCGGCGTTGCTATGACATCAAAGATTCATTAGTTCTCATCTAGAAATCAATGTTTACTTCGATTTTGCTTTGTTTGATGGCAGTATGAAACATGCTAGTTGAGCCTCTAGCACAGCGGTGAGGAGTCAAAAGAAACAAGAAAATCCGAGAGAGGAGTCTGTTTGCTTTATTTTTGCGAGGCTGTACACAAGAAAGTGTTGTGAGAAACAAGATTAAGTGACTGCTTACCAAGAGGTTGCCGATTTGAAAAAGGCACTGCCATCTTTTTTTGTCTACATGTATTTTTTATTCACATACTCTTTGCTCTTTTTGTAGAGATTCTCGATTTGAAAAAGAGCTCTGACGCTTATGGTTGATGAATTGTTTATGTATTTTGTGTTTATTTCTCAATTACAAGTTAATTCAAGTTTCACATGGCCCTTGAAATCCTCTAATGACACCCAATCATTTTCGGTCTTCAAAAACTATTTAATCCCGCTAAATTCATCCCAAAAATTGAAAAAGTAACTTTGGAACATCTTCTTACCAATAATCACTACTATCAACAAAAGTTCGTTCTAAAAAGTACCACGTCTACTCTATATAAATCTTAAGTTGACATACAAATGACCTTTCAAGAAAAAAGATTTTCGACAATTTATAAGCCACATTTAACACACATATAATTATAGAAACATCTAAAATATGTAAACAAGGACTACAATGACACTAATTAATCTACAGATACCAGGACGTTAATTAAATTCAACACAACAAAACTTTGGGCGTCTCTCAATAACGGTATTAATCATAAACCTCAACCCCCCTTTTTAAAGAAGTGGTATTAGGGCTGCATTATGTCAAGGGACATTATGTTATGTTAATGTTTTGTGTATTAGAGTGTGCAGTTGACACCTGGACGGATGCAACGAAATGAAAAGTCGTGTTAAGGGAGGTGACACGGCATAGTACCAGTTCAAAAAAAAAAATGCATGTTTCGGGAAATATTGGAATTAAATTTATGTATCGTTTTTAAGTTTGCTCCTCAGTGTAAAAATAAGATGCAGAATGCCCATGAATAGTAAAATTTTAAATTTCAAAGTAGATCGATCGAAGTTTCATGACCACTATTGGGAAAATGTCAGCATAACACAGTGTCCGAGGTTTTCGGACACTAATATCGGACATTGGCTCGTTTAATCTGGACATGAATGATGATAAACAGCTTTGAGTGATCTGGCAAAATGCAAGAGACTGATGTAGTCTTCGTCTTTTAACACCACACACGCTTAATACAAATTTAAACCTTCTGATATTGTACCTGAATTCCTTGTATCATAAGGCTACACCATCTTTAGATTTGTAAAATGTCATAGCCACAATATTCATATCAATTCATTTACATTGCCACTCAAAATTATTTTTTCCCATCAGTTAGCAAGAATGCAAGACACTTTGACATGTTTTAAGACCGCTTTTCTCACTTATTAAATTTCAAAAATTACAAATAACAAACAAAACTTCCTATGCACCATGTTTGTCGATAAAATTTTTAAGATACATACATAGAAAGCAGCAACTGGATGTCTACTAAAGGATGTTTTTCTCATCAGCTAGCAAGATTGCGAGACACTTTGAAGTGCTACGGTACCACTCTTTTTGCATTCTCACTAATAAGATTTCCAGATTAAAAACAAACCGCTTTCCTACAAATAGAATTCACCTACTATACACAACTTTTTTGTATAACCAAACATCAAAAATAAAAACATACATTATCAAGTATCCGTTTCTAAAAACACAAGAAACCCGAATTTGAAAAAATGTGATTCTACTTGCTGATGTTTCCTCCTTATAATACATCACCTCCGCATTGTACATGCTTATCAGATTTTTCAGATGCTTATCGTAATAAAAGAGTTAGACTTCAGAGAATACCGCGTGAGATGTTGGCTTCTTTTGTTTCAAACATTTTTTATGATGTTTCTTATTTTTTTTCACACACTGAAAAGTACATGTGTTAATTTCCTTATACGTTGCGATTGGAATAAAAGGAACCGCAACGAATAGAAGAAGATAAAAAAGAGAAATTGTAATTTCCTTTTTTCCCATTCCATTCTTTTTATATTTGGTAGTTTTTTTCTGAAGAAAGTATAAAAAGGAGGTTAGAACTAAATCCCTATCGACCCAATGCTACAACGACCATGAAGCTTGCATTTCTAAAGCAATATTTTCTTTTGAGGCGGCGGACCATATACACATTGTCAAAAAGAACTCTTATAAACATTTGAAATGGCCTATAATCCCGAATCGATTTTTGCACCAGTGCAGCGACGCTGCAGACCCAAGCAGATAGTTCGTAGTTGCGCTACAGAAACAGCAGCCTATACCAAAAACTAGTAACAGTTGGATAAAGATTTTAATATACTTCAGATAATGCCATTTTTCTCCTTATAGCTAAGGACTCCATCCCGTTTTATCATTTGTAGGCACATTTTGATAACACAAACACATGCGCGCGTGACCAATACCACTATAATAGCGACGCCACAATTATGTGTGGAAATAGAAAGTGACAGACCGTGATGTATTTCTGGTGTCAATTTGGTTCACCACCAGCCCTCCACGTGCACGCAACTGTCGGAGTACACAAATGTGCACAACAAATGAGCGTGTTGGAGGGAGGTCTAGGGGTAAATTAGTTACAAAGCTTAGATCTAAATTAACAAATTTACACGAAAATACACAGTTTCGTGAGCTTTTCTTACTTAGCGCCAAAATAACGGTAAATACTTTCGCCAAAACTTATTATTTTTCCCGAAACCATTTTGCTATTTTTCTTATTCCTTCCCCGTTTTAGGGTGCAAAGTCGTTTAAACCCCACGGAGAATGGGGCTATCTTTATACTTCAAATGACGGTACAAATTTCGATGATACAGGCAGACTTCACTTCTGTTGTGTCGATATCAGTAAAACAATATTAATGATTTTTCAAGATATAATGGCAAACATGCATTGAGGTTTAAAAAGTCATTGCAAAACCTGAGGCGCCAAACCAAAAATAAATGCACGATAATGTCGCTAAACACGGATCTGCAAAACAAGTGATAGTATGGGAGGGATAGAGGTAAATTAATATTCTTTCTGCACGTAATAAAATAAATATTACACGAAAATAGTCAACCACTAAAAAAACCTTTTTGTAGCAACTGCGGGAATACTTGCAAGATGTTTGTATCTTTCATTAGCCATATACAATCTTAATTATAATATCTGTTTGTATCTGAGGTTGCATAAACCTGAGGCGCCAAATTCCCACAAAAAGTGACATGTTTTACCAAGAGTTCACTAAGGATGTAATCTAATAGAATTGACAAAAACAAAAATACTTTGACAACGTTAGATGGTCATATAGTCGCACAAAATAAATACCAGCGTTTATAACTGCTTTACGTGAAACGTGCAATTTTTCAAAGACTTTATCTTTTCAATAGAGCTGAAAAATGCGCTAAACTGTTTTTATCAGTTGTTTCTCCTTGGTTACCTAAAAAAGCATAAAGTTTGCACCAAACCTTACCATAAGGCAAGAAAATAAGCACTGCTGGGACATTTGCACAGAAAGCCTGCAACCTTTAGATCGATTTGGCGCCACAGTTGCAAAAATATATCTCTGTTAGTTTTCTTTTTATTTTCATGTTTAAAAATGTCGCTAAATTTGATAGACAAACAAAAATACTTGCCATAATTAATCTTATCAGTAAAAACTTTATCAGTTTCGCTTACCTCCAAGTTATACAAGAATATCTGAGTTAAGGGATAAGGTTATTGCTCGTCATTATACTTAATACAAAATACACACACGACATAAAGCGAACGATAATCAAAAGAACAAAGTGTTTAAAAAAGGATAGAAGAATTGAAATGAAATGGAAAGTGAAAATAACATAAACATGCGCATACCGCCATACAAAATGTTATTCTTCAAGTGAAATAGAAAAACCCACCACCTGTTAGGCGAAACCAAAACTTTCTTTTCGTCAATACGAGGTCATAGGTGGTGTGACGTCACATGGTTACTATGCATTCTTTTTCATTGAATAAAACGAGGAAAATTGTGGCGCCCAAAATAAAAACTGGTACAAATGAAAGAAAATCTTTAGGAGGGGGAAAATAAAGTAGGAATAAGAAGGTCATCTAAGAGGTCAAATGTCAGTGTAATGGACTTGGTGTTTTGGTGATAATTATAGAAAGAAACTATTTTAGGGGACATAATAAAAAGAAACTGGCAAAAATAGAAGAAAAAGAGGGTATGTAAGAAAAATAGGGTCATTTAAGGTCAAATTTTGAATTGATGGTTTGCCATATTTTGATATTTTCTATATATGTTATGCTATTTCATTGAATACGTAGCTATAATTCAATGAAACATCTAGCTATAATTGTGACGCCAAAATTTTAAACTGTCAGAAAAGAAAGAATTGAAAAATAAATACTGAAGTCATTTAAAAGGCCAAACGTTAAAATTTCACATGTGATATTTTGTCATAAAAACTGCTATTCTTCTGGCATAAATAAGAATTAATTTGAAAACTGATTGAAAAAAATTGAAAAAAAAATAAGCATATAAATGAGGTTATCCAAGGTCAAAGGATATAGTGGCTGTTTTGCAATA
Organism: Nanomia bijuga; assembly: GCA_032273505.1. Classification (NCBI taxonomy): domain Eukaryota; kingdom Metazoa; phylum Cnidaria; class Hydrozoa; order Siphonophorae; family Agalmatidae; genus Nanomia; species Nanomia bijuga. The sequence goes on from JAUKPT010001038.1 coordinate 6,040, forward strand.
TTTTGGTCGAAAAGCTAAGGTATGATTCTCATAATTTTAGAAAAAAGGTTAAAAACTTGCAAAACAAAGAAATTAAGATAGGAGGATGAGGTTATTGTGAGGTCAAAAGTAAAATATTGTTTTGTCATTTCTTGGTCAGAACTTAAAATAACTGTATTTGAAGTACGTGCAAGATTCTAATTGAATGAATGATGTCAACTAAAAAATAGATGTTTTTACAGACAGAGATAAAAATTCAAAACCTGTAAGTTTAAGTGTCATATTTGATAAAGACAAAATAAATAACTAGAATAAAATAATGAAAAATGTATGAAAAAAGAATTCAAAATTTAAGATATTCTACATAGGTACGACATATCTCAACTCTCTAAGATAAACGCGATTCAAAGAAATAGTGAAATACAGAAGGGGATCAATACATGAGCTTATTTAGGTACGCCAGTGAGATCCAACCCAACCCGATGCCTATCCCGGTGAGAAAATCTATCAGAAATCAACCTTTTTCAAATTTTAAAAAATGTTCAATTTCTTCGGTCGTTTTATACTTGACCCAGGTGACTATTTATAAACTGAATTAAAAAATATCTCACCTAGTCATGATCTCATCTACCTTAGTCAAAATTAGTGTCCAAATAAAAATCCCGGTGAACTTTTGGAGTCCACCTGGGCAACGGGGCAGGGGGTATCATCACACGACCATATTTCAGGTATCTTTGCTCAAGTTGCATATTATCATTCATGTGTCATTATCAGATTTCATAGTGAAGAGTATTTGTTATCGTTTTATGCAACAAAATATCATTTTATCACATCAATATCAGCAATATGTTAGAATTATCAGCAATCGTATGCATTGGATATTTTTAAACCTGCACCCGGATGATGTTGAAAAAAATATATGAGAAAACAAACATGAAAGGGAAAAGAAAAAAAAGATTGAAAAAAAAGATTCGCATACTAGAGTATGGAAAATAAGAATAATTACAATACTGGTTAGTGTCCAGTCTTGAAATCTTAAATCTTAAAATCTAGATAAACTGTCTAGACGACGCCTAAAAACCATTAATTCCAGCAAGTTTCATATTTTTAGATAGACATTAAAAATAATTGAAAACTAGAAATATCACACAATCGATGAAGATAAAAAAACATTAATATTACATACCATTCATATAAAAATTGCGAGACAACTAAACTCCGATTAAACATATGTAAACTGCCAAGACCTTTTTACAAGCATTTAGATCATAACTGACACATCTAAAACACACGTCTCATGATGTACCCCCTTTTTAACACTCTTGACAATGCAACTAAAACATATTTCAACAAACAAGCCTACACCGCATACAAATATACATGTTTCACGATCATGTCTCAAGCCGCAACATGCCACTGGGAGACCACATTTGACACTACTTTCCTTTATACCAAAACCAAACTTTGAACAATACTTTATTTTAGATAAAAACAAAGTGACACATTTCGTGACGTCATGCCAATTATTGCATGTGTTCGGGGAATAATTATTACAATTTTGTGACGTCATTTTTTGAAATTGTTTGATTACTCTTTTGTATATAACCGAATGGTACGCTGTCCCACATAGATAAAACCGATTTTTGTTAAAGAAAAACGTGGCAATCAGGACATGAAATGCTTTTGTATCTAGTGGTTTTATATTTAGTTGAAGTCCCGTATTCTCGTAAAAGTAACCCTAACAATAACGCTCATTTTGCTGGCATTTTATTCATTTGAAGCCCGCGTTTTTTGAATTGCAGTCCGACGAACCATTTTTGCAAAGACATGAAAATATTACAAAAAATAGCGATAAAAAAATGTATGAGATTGTTACCAAATTATGGCTACTTCAATCTTTTAATTGGATGGAAATTACCTTGATAGTGATTGTTTCATGTTGAAGCGTTTTTATAATTTTTGGTTTTAACAAAACATCAAGTTGTGCCTTTTTTTATTGAGCCAATCAGCTTTCTGATGCTGTAATTTCTAACCAATCAAACGATTAAAATAGCCTAATTTGGTGACAAGTCCTTACCTACTTGTATCATGTACCTCTCATATAATCCTGACAAAACTATAAAGACGATTTATTCCGTCTATAACATTTTATCTTATATCATCATCCACAATATATAAACTAAATAAACAAATTTCATACGCACCATTCACAGCACAATACCAGTCGGTGACAATAAAGCATTTGCAACCCTGTAACTCTCAATTCAACTTATTGTCACTGCTAGTACAACAACGTTCCGACAAAACAAATAAACATGTAAACAATTTATGGTAAAATAGGTAATTGTAGTTCATAATCTCCCCTTTGATAGGCGGCTTCCTGTTTTTATCTATTCATTACAACCTGTGCATTTTGTTTATTTACTCAACGCCTTGTTCTTTTGTAACCTTCTCTTTCAAGTATATTACAAATAGATGTAACTGGATATTCATAAACGTTGGACCCTTTTTAGACAGTAAATTGGCTAAAACCTTAAGTGCAGAAAAAGTACTGGGCAGAATTTCAGTTCAAATTGTAATCCTAATGAACTTTAGGAGTCCGCCGGGGCATTAAGGGGGTGCCAACCAAGAGCGGAGTGGCCCTTTTGTTACTGATCCAGGACCGATACACCGCCCAAAAAATCTGTAAAAGTTTCAAAAATGACTCACTTATGCCGCCCTATATTATTTAGGACTGGTAAAATTTTCGCCACCACTACGCCCCTGGTGTCAACAGACGTCAATGTTAGGATGCACATTACTGGCATTTTGACAAGGATTGTAATTGATTTGTTTATCATTTTTAAAACTTTATTGATATATGTACTATCATCTTATCTGGAACGTGACAACTTTTGCAGATAATTGGTTAGAAATGATGAATATCTTCTTTTATTATCTAATATTTTCTTTAGTAACTGCAGGTGTAAAATGATTTACAAAAATAACTAGAGAACATTGATATATATAGATGAGGTACCAACTTTCAAGAAAAAATTCATGAAATAATATATGGAAAACATAAAATTAAGCAAATTACCTTTACAATCCATCTACAGTTTATTAAAACGAGGTCTTCTCTTTCAAAAATAGATTTATCACTAATTTCGTGTTCATTATTAGTATCATGTATTCTGAGCATAAATTGACGTAATACTTTACTAAAACGGTTTTAAGAATAAACCATGCGAATGTGAGGTGACGTCATCATTCCTAATCCGGCATCATTTCATAGAAAATATAAGCTACGAAAGCATTAATAATTCAACAAGTAACTATTTTTATAACCCTTATATCATACACATAATCTCTTTACAATGAATAGTTCAGGAAATTCTTGCTCCAAAAATCACAGCTCCAGCAATGCTTTTGATTTACTAGGCAAATTTTTGATAATTTTTTGATAAATACTTGACAATGATCCTCTACAGACCAAGTGTTTTGCCATTTCTGAGAGGAGAAGCGCCATGCAATAAAAAACAAGTGACATCAGTATAAAATATCAAGAATCAATTTATTTTTCGCGTCGCGCACTTTTCGCACAATTATTTAACGCACCATGCGTATAATCTCTTTTTACGTTCCATATACCAGAGCGCTTATTGAAATCTACAACAAACAAATTACCAAAAATAGTAACATTCTATTTTAAACTTTTAATGTGTAACTTTTAGGTATTGTCTCCAAATTTCGGCTATTCAAGTCGTTTTATTGGTTAGAAATTACAGCATCATAAAGAGCATTTGTTCAATTTAGAAAGTCACAATTTGATGACTTTTTAATATTCAAAAATGATTAAAACGATATTCCTTGAGGCAAGTTCAGGATGTTGATGATGTAATTTGGCGATAATCCCTAAATGATATGGCTTTATCAAAGATTGCGCAATTCGGTTTGTAATCATATTACGGATTAATTATGCTAAGCATTTTAGAAAAGTACGTGAAATGAATTGAATTGAATTAAATAAAACCAAAATTATCTAGTATTTTTTGTCAGCACGGACCCTTTGATCAAGTTTTCTTCTCCCCCTAAGCATAACAGCAGTTCGTTTTCATTTAAATATTAGATGACCGAGAAGGAAGATTTGGTAAATCTCTTGCGATGCAGAATTATGGTATAAACCGTAAGTTACAGAATGCATAATCCATGAATTGACACACTTAGTAAGTATATAAATTGTGTTAGTCTAAGCAACGACATTTTTAAAAAAAACCTAGGTCCCACCCTCTTTCAACAGAAGACAATAAGGGATTTAGTTCGATTAGGTAACACTACGTTCACCACACACATAAATTTATAATCAACAAAATTACCCTCTGTTAATTGCTCATTAATTATTCATTGACGAGTTAATCAATATTTCATCGTGGAAAAGAAGATGAAAGAAGTTCTGATTTCGATAATTGTCAAACTGAAGCAAAAGAGGTCATATTGGGCTCATTGCAACATTTCTTTCACAATTAAAAAAAACTGTTATTAATGAACATGTCGTTTTTTGATATAATTGTTTATCAAAGAATGTAATAAAAACCTTTCAAAATCTTCGAACAAAATCCCGAAAGAACAACTCCTTGATTTTTTATTTTTCATTACCGACCAAATTGCTGTAAAAAATTTACATATTTACTGCTTATAATCCTGAATACTGACCAATTCCAATAAATACAACTAGTAGTTTATGGTTCGAAATCTTTATTACCTAAGAACCAAACTATCGATTTAATTTGACTGGTTTCTATTGCTTGTTTTGACGGTTTCTTATCCAGTATGTAAATTAGTACATTTCAATTGGAATTATTTTTTCTTATTCGTGATTTTGAAAGTGAAATAATACACGCAGAAAAAAAGTTCCAAAAATATTGATGAAATTAATAACTTACAAAATGTGAATACTGAAATAATTCTTCCTTCATACGCACACGCACCAACGTTAATCCCAAAAGTCTTCAATCCGAGATGTTTGAACGCATGATCTCAAATACAACGCAAATGTTAACAAATATATCCTTACTAATAACATCACCTGCATGATACTTAATAAAAGAAAAAAATTATACCGAATCAGAGTTGTCTCTGAAGAGACCAAAACTTTATTCGTGGAGAGTGCTTTCTTCCAAGGAGTGTGTGCAAAGTTTACGCCACGGTGAAGGGGGGAAGGGGAAGGGTCTTTTTCACGTAACACAATTAAAAGATGTTAATCAGTGTAAATCTGTCAAAAATCACCACTCGGTAAATTTTAAGCATTTTTTCAACCAATCATTTTAAAAATGGCCCTGCGGCAGCTATTTATCGATTGAATCAAAAAAGTATCTCAGCTCTGTCAGAAGTTTATCCACCCAGATCAAAGTACGAGTCCAAATAAGCGCTTTTTTATACGAATAGTGTTTTCTGGGTTCAAGATAAATATTCTTAACTTTTTGTCAAATTTCATTTTGGATATTCTTATAAAGTAAATTCTTTTAAAAAAAATGTTTAAAACCCGCAGCGAACTTTTGACTAAATATACTGCAAAAAATAGTCACATAACTTACAAGATTAATTGAATTTTTGGACTATAATTTTTGCACACAATCCACAACCATTTCGTGATCGACAACAAACGACCAACGAACAAGTTGTGTGAATCCCTAGCAAGCATTTACAAAACAAAATAGCTTCAAATTATTCTTTCTTTTATTCAAAATTCCTTTCGCATAGAAACGCAAAATTAACACACGATGACGTCAGAGTAATGATCAGTTGTTAATGTTGCCATAGATTTAAATCTACATAAGATGTAGTCAACCCAGTGATTTTCATATAATTCAAACTCCAGTGAAAATAAATCTGTTAAGGTCCTTCTGCCAGCTTCTGCTAATAAAATACTAAACAGTTCTTTTACTAAACAGTTAATTGAATGCGTTTTCCAATGCAGCCTCTTGTATAGCATTATAGCACTTTCTTAAAAGTTCTACATAACTGATCATAAATTCCATCAAAAATTCCATATCTCAAAATTCTTGAAACCGTTTCAAGGACCTACGATAGAACCCGTAATCTTTCAAGTATTTTTGAGCTCGACAAATAAATGAGTTTTTGAAAAAGCCCAAAAACCACAAGAATAAATTATACGCTTCGAACTTTAACACTGTTATATGGTAAAATTCTTCTTTGAAAAATCAACACCGATATTGAAGAAATGGGGTTGGCAAAAGCCTGACCGACGCAACTTGAACAAAAAGGAAGCAAAGAAGATGATTTTTTCTTCGACTCGACATAAGCGGTTTACCGTTTGATTCTTCGACTTCTGAACCTTCTGAAACGAACCTGATATTTCTTTGATATTTTTCGACAAAAACAACTCCATTAAGGAAAGGAAAAGAATAAAATGAAAGAAAGACGAGAATAAATAAATGACTAACAACAAAATAATGCAACTCTTTACAGTACTCTGAAGTAACTGAAGTTGGTTTCTTTTCTTTTCTTTTGCTTAACAGAAAGTGCTACGTATGATAAGGAAAATTCCTCATTGAGTACTTGGTAATATCCCCTCAAGTAATTCCTATTGAAGCGTGAAAATTATCATCGTTCTTAGTTGATTTATAAAATCATTCGCCGAGCTTTTGTTAGAGCTTTTTATTAGTCCTTTTCGTCTCATAAAATGTGTTCAAATGCAAAATTAAGTTTAATTTAACATAGAATATGGTTACTTTCATTAACGTAAGGGTAAGGGTAAATACTTTGACCAACAGAGCCTCCACTCTGGGGGTGGGAAGGGTGGAATAAGCTAAGTTTGGAAAATAGAGATGAAATAAGCGATTTCCATTGATTTACGCACTAAAACAGGGAATAAGAAGAGAAATAGCAAAATGGTTGTGAGGAAATAACAACTTTTGGCTAAAATATTTAACGGTGACATAACGATATTCATTATCTCTCCCAAAGCAAGAGAAAAAGGCTCAGACAGTAGCTTTTTTCATAAAAAAATCATATAAATACCTCTTACTTAGTTGAGACTCCTTTTGACATCGTTGTAGGCTGTCACAACGTCAATATTCTTGAACCCTTGGATCTATTTCATAAGAAGTCTGTCACAATATTTCGTCAATGAAGACATTTTCTCTTATATTGGTCGCCGTATCCCGTGGCAAGGGGACTTCCTCTCAATCAAGAGCGGCAAACATCAGAGAAAAAAGAGTTTTTAATATTTTTGTTTATTTATTTATTTATTAGATGGTAATCGATCTGAAATTTGAATTCTGAACTTGTAAAATTTAATTTTTCTAATGAATGTATTGGTACCAGGTGGTCCTTATCTAACCAATAGATAACAGATCTCGACTCGAATTCTTGTCTTTAATTGTTTCGCGTTCAACAGATTTTGAATACAAGTTCAATGCATAATGTCATCCTTCAAGTTGGTTGTTTTGTTCAGATCTTTAAAAGAATTTGCGTTTTTATGGTCTACATGGTACTAAAGGTCTTTAGATAAAACTATGAAAATTAATAAAAGCCTTTTTTCTCACAGATTTTGTTTTCTTTGATCTTAACCGAGCAGAGGGTGCCATTTTTTGTTTCAATCTTGAGCCCATTTTTTTGGCAACAAATGAATGGTTTCTTTAGCGATATTAAATTATTTTTTATTTCATTGGCGTTCACAGAGAGCCGCTTAAACTGGTATCATTGTCCTATGCCAATCATTAATTGGGCACCATTTATAGTCTGGTTGTTGAACTGAAAAAAGAACCAGACAAAATTGATATCAAGCAAAAATTCGGCAGAAATCCCCACGAATTCGGAACTGGAAAACCCTTCAAATCTATATTAGATGTCACACTGAAAATCGGCCTCTATAGTGAACCTTTATTTTCAGTAATTTTTGAAAATTTTCTTTTAGCCGCCATCATGGATTTAAATGATTTCCCGGTCCCGATTCGATAATGGAGCATATTAGAGCACATTTCTGTCAAACTTCAGCTTGATATCATTTTTTTTTGGTGGAAATGCACAACGATCAGACTATTACAACTAACATATTGAACATTGTTAAAGCTAATATGGCTAAAAAATGTAAGAGGAAACAGAAGTCATGAAGCAAAGTAAGGAAACACTGATGGATTATAAGGGTCAAAATGTTATAAAAAAAGGTAGGCTAGCAGAGTTGTCCTTGGTTCTTTAAAATCATAATAGTTAAAGTCATGTGACACAGGGAATGCATTCGCCTGAAAAGATATTATCTATTCGTCAAAGCAGTTTTAAACGAGTGTGCAGTCATTCAGATTTAATCCAGTGAATTTCGATCGAGTATTGAGTTAATGAAAAATATCAATACCGAGCATTTACGAAACTGAAGCCCATGTGTGTAACAACAAACTGAATCATCCAGGTCAACTTAACTTGCGTCTCATAAATGTTTTCTTATCGTGCGATTGTTATGGTATTTCGACCGACACTTCTTAGAGGAAGACTCTCTGCATGAGGTATAAGCATTGCATCGCACTCACTAAGATATACACACGTAAAATATATATTCTCGATTTGTCGTGACCCGGTGTAGAAAAGAATATCATTTAAAAGTATTTAACTGACTTCCTTTAAGCTTCGCTGCGTCTGCTACACTGGTGAACACTTGGTATATCCTTGCAAAAATGAAACAAATGCTACCTTATTTAGAAAGCGCAAACACGCTAAGATCTCGAAATCACATCATTTTGACTTTGGCGAGACTTGAGTTTGATCCAGGAAGAAAAGGAAGAAAATGAATTTCAAGGGGCGAGTAAAATTACAAACCTTACCATTCATTCATCCGAATCATTTGTGGCATTCTGGCACTCTAACCAATGTTTCTTTAGCTATCACAAAAAATTATCAACTACCTACTCTACGCAATGCTTATCTCAACTACTCTGATTAGAAGCAAACACAAGAGAAGGAAATTTTACACAATTAAGTGATTGATTAGCAATTAGGAGGTATACAAATCATAAACCGCAACCTTGGCATTGCATTATTTATGTATGAGTGGTTCATTGTATGTGTATCACCACACACTCACGTTTTTAGTCCCATATAATCACATGAGGCACTATTGGATGCAAGTATGACGCATCGGTTTCGCTGCCATGTTTTGCGTGGTGACGCACTGACACTTATGTAAGTTTGGGAGATAAGATGGACTTGAGAAATTCTATAAATATAATGGATCAGATTTTTTTCCACTTTGAGTGTATCGAAAGGAAATTAGCATTTTTGTCTTTATTTTTCTGCTTACCTCTCTTGTTTTACAAAACGTTTATGAATACAAAAGACTTTCACTAATAACTAATTTGCTACATTCCTAAGTAGGCATTTACAAATGGGACAGGAAATTTGGACTGGAGGGGGTGGGGGATTCCTCTTGAATTTTCATTGTCCCTTATCTGTCCCCCACCCAAGAACTTTCTCTCGATGCAAATATTTTCTTATTACCTTTAGATCCCATTTAGTTACATTTTATACACGTATGTCAGTGTTTTCCTTGAATGAACATGGATAGAAACTAAAGGAAAAGAACAAAATTAGATATTTTTTTCCTGCTTGAAGAAGATTTTTCCTGCCCTCAGCTTACCTTCTCCTAGAGCACGTTGCTAGAAGCGCCACTGTTCATCAATCAGCATTTGAGTGTGCAACTCTTCATTTCACCTCGGCAGGGTTTGTCGAGATTTTTGATGCATTATAAATAGACTCTTACCCTATTTTTCTTTTCTGTGGTAGATAGTGAAGCACTGAGCATGTTTGATTTATGTTCGTTTTCAGGGATTGATGTTATTACCCCATTCAATCAAAAGATCTTCAAGTGCCATACTGAGCATATTTGTGTGCATTGTTCCATCGACGCTTTCACCTCTAGCAGGGATTATGCAGATTTTACTGATGATAAAATATGAATAAGCTTTTTGACCATTTTCTTTATTCTGCGGTAGATAGCAAAGCATGGTGCGCGTTCGACTTCTGATTGATTTTCAAGTAAAACAGTTGGATTTTATCAACTGGTGATACACTTTTTATCACAGGATTTTTTTCTTTACTTTTTTGAATAAAAAAAAAAAAGAATCTGCATTTTTGTGGGCGCTTTACTAACGCTTTCACCTCTAGCAGGCGTAATGCATATCATGCTGATAATAAAATATGAAAAGGCTTTATGCCCAAATTCTTAATTCTGCGGTAGAATTATAAGCATGGTACTGTATACAGAATTGTTTAATTTCGTAATGTTTTCTTTTGTTAGAATTTATTCGAAATTCCACGAATCAAAATACAAAAATGTAAAATAAAGTATTTACAAATTTGAAAATTTCATTAATTCTATCTTTATGATTACACTTTATGATAAGAGAAGTAAACTTTATACTTAGTATGCAAAATTGATTGATTTCTGTAATTGACTCTTTGTGAGCACTAATAACCAATAACAGTGGCGGATCTGGCCCAATTTCTGAGTGTCTTCAAAAGTGATATTTACCTCAAGCAGAAAATTGGAACACTGAAAACGCATGGAAGCTCGTACTTCAGGGCCTATTTTCCCTCATTTCCCTCATATTTTGCCCTCATCTGGAACC
>JAUKPT010001039.1:0-16635 GCA_032273505.1 Nanomia bijuga
CTGTACTATTTTAACTCTATTATATATTTTGATGATGAAACCTGGTAGGGTACAATCTGAAATAGTTTTGTTACAATTTATTGATAATATCTTATGTAGTTCTGGTTATATGGCCAAATCCCAGCAAAAATGTGAAAAAATCAGCATTTTTTCTATATTTTTCATTAAATTCAAATATCTTAAAATTCATTTGTTTATGTTGGCTAATATTTTACAAATTGGTCGTCGTTGTTCTGCAGTAACAGCCCCGACCATGCCCAGAAATACGTAAAAATCTCTAAAAAATAAGATCTTTTGAATTTTTGACGTATTCTCAGGCATGTTCGGGCCTGATTCCACAAAACAATGACGTCAATAACTTGTTTTATATCTTGCTCCTGTATGTTGCGACCAATATGCAAAATATCAGCCAACATAAACAAGTGGGCTAGTTTTGGTCGATGAGTGTTAATCTTCCACTATTTAACTATTTATTTAATACCATCCATTCATTTATCAACTTTTTTTAATGATGAGCTAAACGAATTAGTGACTTTTTTTTGTCAGAAAAAAGATAAGATAATGGCTTTTTCAGTCACATGTGGCGACATGGGTCATGATATCTTGAGCAGAGTGTATTAATAATTTTAGCTGCCAGGTACCGCTGATATCAGCTGCCGGATGAAATCTCTATCAGATAGAGATCATGAACCATTTCCTCACACTACTTGCCGGCTGGGAAACGTCCTTGCCGGGTACCGCCGGGTACCGCCGGTACCCGCGGTACCTGTTTTTAATACACCCTGATCTTGAGACAAAAATGCTAATCATTCACCCATACATTCACCCTTTCTTCTCTGTTTCAGGTTGCAAAAAGCTGGACCATTTCCGCTGCTTTCTCCTTCGCAACAGCCGGGGCTTGTGTAACTTTGCTTGGTTCAAACGAAACTGCAAGTACATGTGTGGGGAGTGTAAAGAAAGCAACCTCAACACCTCCTCGTCAGCCACCTACGAAAATACTCTACGCATACCCGTCCTGTAAACCAACCAATCACAAATGAGAAGAGACAGACGCATATGATGACGTCATCAATATCATCGGGAATTAAGGACTTAGAAATGAGCATTGAAAATCTCGTACAATTTTGAAGTTTATTCGAACATTGATATACTGGTTAGAAAATGCTGAAGTTTTGTTGATGAAAAGAATAGAGTAAAATACTGTTTTGATTTAGAGGACATACACGGTATGGTATGATAATGAAAGAATTTGCAAAGTGTTCAAAACACTCAAAGGGAAGGTTTACGACCAGACACCAGTCAAACAATAACAGTAACAGTAAAACAATAATCGTTGTAATGCGAGTGTTGAAGCCTAACTTACACCTTTAATACAGACTTTTAGATTTTACCCAGAAAATAGCAATTTTTACTTGAGCTTTGATGTACTATCAAGAACATTTACTGAATGCATGTTTGATTCTCCGGAGATTTAAGTGCCTCGCTTCGTTCGTAACAAATTGAAAATTAGCCAGTGTTTATTCATCAAGATTTCACATTCGCTAAGATAGCTTTTGAATCATTTTGTACGCAAGTCAGACCTAAAAAGTCGTCTAAACTACTACGATTGAATAAATTAGTCAATATGACAAAGTATTCTCAAAATAAGTTAGACAAAATGGCTAATTTTTGTTAGTCATTTAATTAATAACTAATTTGTCAGGTGGTGATTTGCATGATGTAATTAAGGTGTGGAGAGGGATTTAACAGAACTCGACGGAACGCGTCTAATGAATTTGTTAATATTGTGAATTATTTTATCTTATTTTAATGTTAGAAGAATTATTTATTATTGAATGCTATATGTATATAATTACAACAAGATTTTTAATTGGTCTTGAGATTATTCTAAAGATAGAACTTCTGTATGTCTTCTTTTTTTCTTTTTTTTTCATAGTTAAGTTACACTGAAAACATTGGAACATTTTTTGAGTCGGGGAATCGAATTTATAGCCATGGAATAATGCGTAAAAATGCATAATATACTATCAATTTTACAGTAATTTAAGCTCATATTATAGATTCACCCGGGGAATTTAAGTGAAATCTAGAATTTAAGCCGGGAAAATTTCCCCGTTCCCCGGGTCTTATTTGAACCCCTGGATCATTACTTTCGATATCAAGACTTGTGAGTCTAAGTGATCCCCGCAAAACAAACGAGTCTTTCAGATACGGAAAATAAAAACAAAAATCTAGTATCAAAATATGACCTCCAAGAAGCCCAGCCTGGATGAAGTTAAATCGTTGCAAAATTAAAGGCATATCATGAACACCATCATAAAACAGAGTCTCAGACAAGTGTGGTCCTGTGATCCGGCTCATTACCGATATTTCCAAGTTTTGAGGAACCTTTTGCACACACATATCAATTTCTGTTGTCAAACCGAATGGTCAATCCGTATAAGGCCTCCATTTTTTGAGGAACTTTTTAAGTTATTTGAAAATTAGGATCAGGAACCCTTTTCACCTTTCTCAGACTCTGCTTCTAATCTATTGAAGTAAAGTCGATGAAATACACAAAATCGGGGGCATAAGTGGGTCAGGGATTTCAAAGTGCACTACACTTTCTTTTATAATACAAACAGCTTTTATATAAGAAATTTACGCACAGATGGCAAAAATATTAAGCAACAATTGACGCTGAGCATCTGAATCCAAGAAACCAGTCTTAAACACGATATGCAACTTCTGAGGATCAGAACATCATTTCGTATACCATGCTTAATAACACTTCCTATGCATAGTTACACCATTCACATATCATAGGCACACGCCTTATGTACTTCGTTTGTGAGGAAGGGAACACCTCGGTTTCGTGAAATGCCCTTTTTTTCTTTTATCATAATATAATGCATTAAGCAAACAACTACTAAGAAATTTTGAGCCTCGAAATGATAAGAAAAATTAAGCAATTTTTGTGGTTTAGGTAGATCTCAAGTTGCTTGTATATATCATTTCAAGTTACATCAGATGTAACTATCAATATTTTATGATAAGAAGAAACCTTAAGCTGTGATTGGACTGCTTACAATTGAAGTCTGTTTCGCATAACATGGCAGTTTGAAACATAATTGCTCGATGCGCTGGATATTTGATATTAGATAAAGATTAGAGACTGTTAATCGAACCAATTCAATTCATCGTAAAATGAGGTTATATGAAAATTTCGATATTTCACAGCTTTTATCTATTACTAAAAAGATCAAAGGCCGGCTATAGAGATTGTGTATTTGTCCAATATGATAAGGGTGCTTATGTGATCATGTACAATTATATGGACATAAATAAAAAAATTATTTGAAGTGAAAATTATCAACAAAAAAAAAAATATGCGTAAAAAAAATTTCAAATGCAAGCAGCCTTACCTAAGAAAAATAAAGAAAAAAATGTCTCGTTATATCCACTGACTTAGTGTACCCACCCAAGTTTAATCCACCCCGGTTGCTATCCCGGTGGGAAAATCTGTGAACCTTATGGTTTTGTTCAACCCCGCGCAAATATTGAAAAGACAATATTTCTCCATCGATTTTTTCAAAGAAACCTCCTGTCTCGGTCAGAAATTACTTTTCCCCGATCAGAATTACAACCACCGGAACACTGCGAGAGGTGTTGTTATAGCTATGCTTGTGTCATTCTTATAAAGAACGCTTCATTATCTTTAGTTGAGTAACTTACTTTACACAACTCCTAGGAAAAATACTAAAAGAAAACAATGTTATAACCGAACAAATCAACGCTAAGAAGTTACGACAATGTGTAAATACTAAAAGAAAACAATGTTATAACCAAATAAAACCACGCTAAGCAGTTACGACAATCTTAACTCGAGCAGCTTAAAGATACAACGGCGTTGCCTATTGGTTAGAGCGCGTAAGCATGATTCTGATTGTTTCAACTTTGAACAATCTAACCAGGTGTACTTTTTATATCTCTCTCACGTATGCACTTTTTTAAAACTCGACAAAAGAATGATTAATTATTAATAATTTAAATGTTCTTACAATAAACTTTTAGAATGCTGGAAAAAATACGACTATTGTCGTTATGTAAGCTATATATAAACGTCTAATATCCATTTGTCGGGCTACGCCCTCCAACCTTAATATTAGACGTTTATATATATTACTCACACATCTGTTAATTATAGGCCTTCAAACTGAAGGTGGGTACAATTTTGGCACCTGATAGTTTAGTTGAAACCACTTTTATTTTATCAGTTCAACTGTCATCTTTGCATATTATAATATTGTGGTTTCGTACTTTATTTTTACACGACCCTTTCTTAATGAGAATCACATTAATAGATTGTATCATATTTTACAACTCCCTTTACTATCAAATACTGTTTTGAAAATTGTTTAGATGAGGAAACAATTACTAATTCACATATTTGAGATGGTTGTTTTGACTGATGGGGACTCTACGACGTGTCTAAAATCTTTATCTTCATTTCTTTTCTCTTTTCGTTTTTCTATATCTTCTATAGTGCTCAATTAAGTAGTAATTTTTTTCTTTTACACTGAATAATTTTCTTCATTCTCAACGTGCTCATGAGTGTATCAAAAGTAACAAAAATATAGTGAAAAAATGACTTCAAAAACTCATTAATGTGAGATGTGCATTTTAAAACTATAAACAGTATACAGGCCTGTCAGTGTAGCGCGATCGAGCCGATTATTTAGGGCGATCGTGAAACCGATCACGCCAGGCACACAATTTCAATTTTTGGAATATCTATAATGGAATGGAATATCATAAAAATAGCATCACAAGTCCGTTCGGTCAAGTGTCCATTCGGCCAAGTGTTCGGTCACCGTATATAACTATTTTTTATCATGCAGGAAGTTTGAGAGATTATCAACCCCATCACACGTTACACAACGCGTATCAAAAGGTTGTTGCAATGTAGTCTTCCCAGTGACACGTGTGCAAGTGAGATGCAAATGTTTATATCGTGTCTCGCTTATCTGAACAGGAAGTTCACATATCATTGGATATCTCCTAATAAGATTTCAAATGAGATCTAACATTTTGCAATAGTTTTGATGGTCTTCTCTTTGTACTAATTTCTACAATACGATTTAATTTGAATATTAGGGTTGTTATCCGTCGACATAACCATAGAGTATTCGACTTATGAATCTGGAAAATGTATAACAGTCTAGAAAACATTGTAGCTAGAAAACTATGTAGCTTTTGGGAAATGACTTCTAACATTATAAAAAATGAGCAAGGGTATACTTTTTCTTGGACCAACTGATACAATACAGACATACAAATTTCTTAATGCAAGCTAAGGTATTGCGGGATATGCGTCACCCGCTTTATATATATGACCTGTAAGGGAACGTCTCTATACAAGTTTTCTGACTCTTAACAGGCAATGACCTTTA
Source organism: Nanomia bijuga (assembly GCA_032273505.1). Classification (NCBI taxonomy): domain Eukaryota; kingdom Metazoa; phylum Cnidaria; class Hydrozoa; order Siphonophorae; family Agalmatidae; genus Nanomia; species Nanomia bijuga. The sequence goes on from JAUKPT010001039.1 coordinate 5,433, forward strand.
AGAGGGAGGGGAGGGGATCAGCCTAATTTCAGATATTGTTCAAATAAGCAAACGTGACATATTTCAATGTTTGTCCGGGGTAATTAGTAAAACTCAATCTCCTATTGTTGTGAATGTTATAATGTTAAAAACAATCAAGCAGGTTGTAATATTAACATTCTATTTTTTGACACAACAATAGAAGATTAACCTTTACTAATCATCTCATAATACTTCGTCACGACATTGTCCTCCATTATACGCGCATGCTATAAAAAGCACGTGATCAAAAATATAAAAGCGACTGACCTATTGACTCTAATAGCAAAAAGTACGAAAGGACCATAATTCCCCCATTAATTTCTCCCAAAAGATAATTTCGAGCATCGTGGTTTGATCGCAGATGGCTCCAAAACGCCCAACTCGATATTTTGTCGACAAGATGAAGGGCCGTGTATAAAGTAGGCTATGAGACCACTAATTGACAGTTATTGTTTTATGTAATAAAAATCACAAATCAACTTAATTGTTATATGGTTAATTATCAATCGAAACTTCGTGATTATTTACTTAGGCGAGAGTTTATTGCAGCAGCTTGTTATAAAATTTCTCAAAAAGCATATCACTTCTCAATAAAGACGACCACTGATACAGCTAACACAGGGTTTCTCATAAACACAACTGGTAGGTAGGGGTATGTCAAACGTCCTACCTCAGTCTTAGGAAGACCCTTTTTTTGTTCCGGATCAAAGGATTTTTTGTCCGGATCGTCTGATTCAAAAAAAAAAATTATTTGCCAAGATTTTGATTCGAAACCCCTTTTTCAAGCCTGATCATAGGTTTTTACCTCTTTTCAAGCTGGATCTTACTTTTTTTCGTTCGGATCGTTATCTAGACCTTTTGTTGAAGCGGGATCAACTCCTGGATGGATTTTTCCGGATGACTGAGGTAGGATGTTTTCATCTTGGTGTGAATCATCTGTAGATAAATCAACTTAATTGTCAGGACATAAATACTGACAAATTTAAGTTAGTACATATTTTAGTGGTACCAAAGTTATGCTGAATCGATAGGGCTTGAATTTAGACGCATGCTGACTTTTTTGAGATTCATAAGTCAGCGGTTCTCTGAGTCGCAATTCTTTTTCTTCATTTTTTTCACCCTTAGAATTTGTTTTCCAACTTTTTTTACCCACCATAACTACCCAAGTAACATTATCTTTTTTACGCCATTGAAACTAAGAAAATCCGTGAAATGCGAAGCTTCTATTACAAAAATAAAAATCCGCACCAACTATTTATGATATCATTTTATGCTGTTCATACTGTTCAATTTATTCTTAGCATATTCTTAGCATACACATCATGTATAAGAGGAAGGTTATCAGAAATTATACCCTAAAACTTTGTTAATTCAATTTTTAGTCCATGGGAAAGTACATTTAATAGTTTGCTTTGTTTTATCACTTCTTTCTATTTAATGGTGTGAATATGCTTAGGTTGATATAAAACTTGAAGATGAATATTATTCTTAAGGCAAATTCAAGATGACGATATTCTTAATTTTTTGTCAAGTTTCATCTTGGATATTTATATATAGTATATTCTTATAAAAAAACAGCGTGTATATTAGAAGATATTTATACATTGTAACTTTATGCAATCTTTATCCGATTTATCATTTTTATGCTTTCCATTACTTCTCAGCCATTATCTTGGTTCAATCAGATTAAAATTTTTGTTTCCAAAAAAACATGACCACTAAAAAACACTCATTTTCTGGTTACATCACATAACTGTAAATCTCCAAAAAGCATTTCACTTTCCAGTAAACATGATGACCACTAAGTATATTTTAAAATATGTGATTCGATTTAAGTCTTTTTCACAGATTGTAGATAGGAACATGTAATAGGACATGATTATGAAGAAGAATTGCGCTAGAAAATAAACGATATTTATTTGGACTAAAGATCGCAAAAGTTCAATGTAACCGTTTAGCTAATTTTTTAAAATACATTCATTCTATCTTAGCTTCTCTTTTCACGAAGTTATGTTATGTTTTGTGTCCAAATTAATTCTTAAATACATTAAAAATCTTCGTTATACTTTCCATTATTTTCAGATATTTCTTTCACCCCTCTCAACAATATATTACTGTTCTCTCTTAAAAAAACATCACCTCGAATTCTCTCGTAATCTCATCAACATGATTATAACTTTAAAGTCAGAAACTTTCGCGGCCAGAAACTTTCGCGGATCGGCTGCTGTTTATGACTTTATTTCATGTCATGGCTGGTAAATCACTCTCTTTAAAAGTGTACGAGAGTTATGTTTGAACAAAAAAATTTCATGAGATTTCTAAAAGCACAATAGGAATTTGAGTCAATATGTAACAGTAATTTACCCCTCGATGGCAGTAAATCAAGAAAGAAAAAATGACCCACCCACGCTCACACATCCACACGGCGTGGCATCAACGTCATTGCACCATCGCACGCCAAAAATGCATATGATCTCGTGTCGAGATCTCTTTTTGGTTGCTTCTTGGTCGACAGATGTCACTTGCACATCTTGATAAAAAAAAGGTTGACCGCCAGATTATGTCTACATGCAATTGTTTGATTAGCTTTATCATTCTCGACCACAATCAAGGAAGTTTGTAAAATGTTGATGATGATCATTTACAGATAATTCACAGGCTTGACGTTTATGCATTTATGACAGATAAGTTAGGTAAAGCCTTGGCCCTGCAACCCTGAAATACGTGGCTCAGTGGTTAGGTTGCAGGTTTCTCAATGGAGCGACCCGGGTTCGATCCCTCCTGGATCCCCGCATATCGACTTATGGTTCAAATTTGAGCACTTTTGGACCACTAATAAAGATTTCGTAATTATCATGCATAATTGATTAAGATTAGGCTCATTATGGCAAATTAGAGAGATTATCTCTTGTCACAAATAGTGAAGACAACTAACTGAGGGCACGATGGTTCCAATTGAGTAAAAAAAATATGACTGGAATGACATTCTTAAGGCAACATGGTCCTGCGTACCGAACGTAAAGAAAATGTTAATTTTAAGCTTCCTCCGGTCATCAAACGAAGATGTTGTAAAAACATTTTCATTAATTATGGATGAAAATAACGTCATCATGTCCAGGTATATATAAAATGTGGCTTTCTCATAAACTATGGAGTATGAGGAACACATTCATGGCAAAATTATAGAAAATCTTCTTTGCCAAAATTTTGCATGGTAATCACGTTTTGAGGTCCTTATCCGCTCCACTAATAGTTTTTAGACCTTTAGGGCACTACTGCCCTGAGTTTTTCGCATTCCATCCCACTGTATGTGTTTTAAGGTATCACCGGTTTAGTCAGCGTTGGACCAAAAGTATGGCATAATGGCATGATATATTTGAATGTGAGCGAGCGAGACAAAAAAAACGAAGTCCCGGTCATTTTATACTTAACTTTTTATCAATTTGATCAAGGAAATATCCCTAACAAGTCCAAATTACAATCCCGGTGTACGTTTTGAGACCACCGGGTACTGAGGCAGGGTTCAGAGTGAGGCCCCTTTTGAGGTCCCTGTTTCTTTCCCGGCGGCAAATGAATCAAAAACATGTCACTTTAGATTTTCTTGAAACAAAGATATATGTTTCCAGAAAATCTCAAATGACATTTTTTTGATTGCCTTACACAAATCTCGTAAGTAGCAAGGATCAATATGAAAGTATAAAGGATTGAAGTAGATGAATAATATGTAAATTTCCACTTAAAAAAAATAATATTGTTTTGTTTTGGATCTCAAAACATTCATTTTCAGGAGTTCCTAAAATCATTAGTAAATCAAATTTATCACATGTAATTTTATAATAGGTTGTGATCATGCATGCATATATATATCGTACTTATAACCGGGATAAACGGTAATGATGGATGGCCATCAGACAGTGTCGGGTTAAAAGAGGGGGGGGGGGCTAAGGCTAAAAATGGAAGCATGGTGATCCTCGTACAACTTTTCCTTTGATTTTATCTACGACAGTTCATTTGTATAGGTATAGACATTAAAGAAAGTTTTATGCGCGGGGCCTAATATTATGGCTTGAAGTGCGAGGCCTAGTATAGATATCGTCCCCCCCCCTCCTTAATCCAGCACTGCAATCACAGTGATTCAATGATAACTTGTAAGTGTATATTTCATTAATAATGAATAAAATTTGTAGCTGATCAATGGACGGTCATTTCTATTTGCTAGCGACTTTCTAGCCTGATCAATACATTCATGTCCCATTTCCATTATCCGAAAGTACACAGTTGAGTACTATGCACTGTGGTTACCGTAGCAACCCAAGAAGTTCTGAATAAGTGGGATGGGAATAAACACGGCGTGATGTGCACATTTTGCTAATATTGATAAACGGGGGGGGGGGGGGGGTATGGAATAAACGGGGAAAATTTAAACCACCCAGGACAAACGGGGGTCTGGATTGAACGGAGAAGGGTTCACGATTATTTTTCCCCGAAGACAAACGATGATACCTACTTTTTTTCAAATCAGTAAAAATAAAAGCTTAGTTGTCCTGGGTGGAAATATTTGGAAAACTTAATATGAGGGAGATGGACGTCTATATCCCAGTCTCCAGAGTTCAAAAATGGCGCAAATTTTTTGAAATTGGTGTCCTTAATTTTGTCTGTTGAATTCTTTAGAATAAAGTTAAGTTAATATGCTCGAGGTTTGATTTATTTGACTCCATATCGGACAAAAAGTACCGAACTAATAATATAGCCATTTCCGTCCACCACTATTTTGTCCGTTAAAGTATCATAGCGGTCACAGCGCAATAAAGATCTTGCTCTCAAAGCTTTGACTATCGCTGAGCTGAATATTACGTCTGATTGGCTTATTCAAAAAAAGTCACTACTTAAATTTTTTGGTGACATTTTTCTAGTGGACCAATCAACATAACGCAATCTAATTAATCAATACTCTTAATTAGGCAAAGAATTGAGATGGTCCCAAAGATATCCATCCAGCTGCAACCAACGCACTATGTTTAGTCAAATAAATGGCAAACATCAGAACATAGAGAAAGAAATGAAAAAAATTTAAATTGCGTTATTCAGTAAACTTATATTTTTCACATATATATATATATTATCTTTATTATCATTATTATGGCTATTTTCAAAATAGACAAAAAAAAAACTCAACAAAAATTTTAGTTTTTATAAAAACATTTATGAACAACGTATTGATTGTATACAATAGTAAAGTGGATCACAAAAATATAACAGTAACGCAAAAAATATAATAATAAACGTAAAAGGACATGAAGAAATATAGTCAAACTGCATCCTGTGTTTCTTTATTGTTTAGATTTTACGACTCGAAAGAAGGTAAATAGTATTCTAGAACTTATTTCCTGTTCTGTCTCCCAATGGGGTCCCCCGCGCAGCGAGACAGGGGGTCACTTTTCTTTGAAGAGATTCCTAGACTCTTCTTTGAGAAAAAAATGAATCTCGAAATCCCTCTCATTCATCTGGGCTGCTTTTCTTATGAGCCTTTTCAAAGAATCTTAGAAAAATATTTTTTTTTCTATTAGAACAATATATTTTTTTCTAAACTTTCCCCTTCAAAACATTTGAGAGCCCATTTAGTCACGGGAACCTTCTGATATTCGTGATTAACAACAAAAATAGAGGAGAATCAAATCTAATAAAAGCAAAAAATTCACATATGAATACAGCGTGATAAGGGGTTGATCAAATAATACGTAACGCTCCTAATGAAGTCAACCATATATTTCAGTGGTGAATCTCGCCCAATTTCTGAGTGTCTTTAAACGTGATATTTACCCCAATCTGTTGGAAAATTTGAGAATGAAAACATTGGAAATGCACTAAGTACATAATTCATCTTGAACCTAGTTGATCAATTTACAGGGAAAAAATAGTCTTAGATAATATAATCCTGCTAAAGAATATTTGCTCTTATCAAAAAGGAAGGTCTTTATGAAGACACTAAAGTAAAGACACTCCAGATCCGTCAATGTATTTTCACTTAATGTAACACACTTGTACGTTCTCCTAATTAAAAACGCATAGTAGTTAGGTAAGTGATAAAGACTGCATTTTGCGTTACGTAGTATTCGAACGTCTTCTAGAAGCAAAATACTTTCTATTAGAAAGATGCAATTATAGTAAAAATTAAAGAAAATATAAAGAAATGTACATCATTTATCAAGAAAATATAGGAATTTTAATGCTTTTAATTTTTATTCCTATGTTCAAAAAAAATTGTATGGATGAAAAAATTCTTTTTTTCATTTTGCAAATTTGTCATTTCGAGTTTCTTTTTATAACTCTGAGGCTGAAATCAGGGAAAATGATAAGCAACATTCAAATTATGGCTAATTCAATCTTTCGGTTGGCTAGTTATTACATTAACAATATATCGATTGGTTCATGTAAAAGCGTTTTTATCATTTTTTATCTTAAGCAAAACATCAAAAATGGCGACATTCTAGATTTAGCCAATAAGCATCTTTATCCTGTAATGCTAAAATAGCTGAAATCAACTTGGGTTTAAATGTGACTTTACAACAAGCTACATTCATTTTCGGTTATTGAAAGAGTTTAGCTTCGAGTGAAAGATTGTTCGTAAAAATACTTGCTACTTCTAAACAACTCTCATGTGGGATTGCTTGAATTCTTATGCAACCTGAAGCCAAACTCGAACGGAAAGGTGAAAGTTTCTGGTTACTTAATCATCAAGCAAGGCACTCGAACCTTTAAGGAATTGACTTTAGTACAAAATGCAATTCTGCAAAAATAGTAAATATAATGTAATGTGAAAAATGAAGAAGAAGACGATAAATTGATATTGACATTCATCCTGCTTTGCTAAGATAAAACAAGCCTTAGCTGTTAGCAATGATATTCGAAGAGATACTCGTGGAAAAACCGCGCTTTTATTTCAAGCAAGACGTTATTAAGACTGCAGGGGATAACAACAATGAAAAGCTTATGCAGCAGACCATCAACAATAGAGTTTTAGATGTAACAGCGAACACAAGAAGTGTGACACAAACTGTCGTTTAGCTTTTCTTTTCATTGAATAATGTGAGGGCTCGAACCAGGAGCATCGATCGCGAATTAAAGAAAGGCGTCATGCTTAAGAGAAGATGACTACTTTAACATATGTATTGTTAATATGGACGGTGATATCGCATGAAAGAAATCCCATACAACCTTTTAACTCATAAACGAATGTTATTGAGCTATTCCATCGATTGGGGATGAATCTTGTAAACGGACATTGAATCAAAGAGAATCCCAGAAAGATATTTACAGCGAACTCGAGGAGCAGTTTGGAGAAAATCTTCATGGTTATTATGGCGTTTCTAATTCTTTAGTTTGATTGTTGAAAGCACATAAAATCGAATGGAAATATGAAAACTTACTTTTATGAAAATTGTTTACAGCGAACTCGAGGAGCGTTTTGAAGAAAAGCGTCTGGAGGTGCCTCCTTGGAATGATTGAAAGATGAAGAGTTTGAGATTAAGTTTTAAATATATATTCAAAGTACATGATAACTAAACGCATTGTTCTTTGGTCAACATATACCTATAATAGCCCCTATTTACAAACCATTTTTTTATTTGGTACTGTCTTAAAACCAGGACTAAAGCTCGGCATTTTGATTGGTTAAAACTGACAATATTTTGAAGGTTGAAATCGGTTCTCTGAGACATGCCATTATTATAAATTTGATCTTAGCATGACACCTTGAAAGAGCCAACCATATTTCTGATGATGGCATCTTCAACCAATCAAAACGCATATTTTAGTCATAATCTTGAGAGGAGTTCCTTTCATCTTTTTTCAATTGTTTTTTCCATTGCATATTCAAGAAACACTCATACATTAATATTTCGTTGAATAGTTGTCGCTTAAAGTTCTTTGTTTTTTTTTGTATTTTTCATATTTATATAATACCCTATAGGTTGCATTCGATATGGCTTAAAAAAATAACTCCAAATAGCATGCAGGTATAGAGATAATTTATAGATAACATAACATGCAAAAGGGGTTGCATTAAATCAATTGATTGAATTTTCAGCTATCTTTTATCACTTTTTCTCCAACAAGTTAAATCATAGACTCTAGAAAAAAAGAACGTGCAGAAATATATCCCTCATGCAATGTGGTGTAGATGCGATGGACTAAAAGGGTTTCTTGTCATTATTAAGTGGTATGTGCTTGGAAAATCCTCTACATGTCAATTCACCAATTCAACATGTTTGATGTTAGATGGTGTAAAGTCGCACCTGCCTTGTAAAACAAAAGATAATATACTGAACAAGATATTTCTAATAAAAAGCATAAATGAGAGTAACAACAAACCACGATTAGTTACAAAAGAAGCTCATCAAATAGTCATAGATTGATTGATTATTCTTTAATAACAAATAGACAATATTTGAATTAATGTTTAAACATGATACTTTCAATTAGATTTACTAGAAACTCGATATAAATATACTGGACTATATTTTTTTTACCCCATCAGTTAGTGTTCACGCCTACGCGGTCTAACATGTTGAATTGATGTATTACTAAGTGTTATGACAGTAATGACAGTGTCAACAGTTAATGCACTCAAGGAAAGAGTTTCTTATAAGTTAAGATGCATACAAGAAGAATGGAATATATTGAGTTTTAGTTTTAGTGATACTCACAATACATTTGATGAACCAAAATAACTTTTTCGGTAATAATCAGAAAAAATAATTTAAAAATTTTGTGGAAAATTTAAAAAGAAACGTATCATATTTCTGATGGGGTTAAATTGAGGAAACTTTTTCACGAAAGAAAGTATGATTGTTTTTCAATGTACTGATTTTTAAGATGTTATTGATTGATAAAGATTGATACAACTTTAATAGCGCATGAAGAAAAGATTTAAAGTTTAAAGAAAAAGTAAATGATGAAAAATGAAAAAGTGAAGGACTGCTAACTCGCCTCAAATATGAGTAACTACAGATTTCATAATAACAAAGGGTGAAAGACTAAAAAAGAAATATTATTTACAATATTATTAACAAAGCATTCAACTTGTTTACACTCTGACCAAGTGCCCCGGTAAACCCCAATCCGGGCCCGGTTGATGGTTTTGGCAGATTTTACCTTACCCCCGCGAGGAATAAGGTTGTTCAAGGTAGGATTTGGACTTCAAGTGGTTCCTTGGTGAAAGCTCGAGGTGGTCACGTGGTCAGCTTGTTTTGTTTTCCTGTAAAAGAAGACTAACAACTTGAATAACAACTCCAGATGAAGAAATGGAAGGAATTGTACCCTTCCATTTCCGAGGAGATGGTCAGCAGCCCCTATAAGAGCATGCCTCTCTCATATAACAAGTCCAAAGCTTCTTCAACTTGAAAAATAAGACACGAAAAATAACAAAATAATCTATAAATCTAAAGACAATTTTTACAAAAAAGAAAAAAATATATATAATTTGTAGTACGCATGCATCGTGCCTCAAGACTTTTTATGAATTAAAAAAATTGCACATGTGACATGCGAGTACGGCGATAATGAAGTCATCAAAACAATGAAGTGCATGACGGGTAATTTCATGTATCTGATTTCATTTTTTCCCTTATTTGTAAAAAAATAATATTCGTCTAAAAAACTTCTTTTTTCGTTATTTTCAATTTCTTCTTCATTTGCGTGCGTTGTATTCCAACCTTGGTGATTCTTTTTCTCTTCGATTGTACGAAATCCAGTTAAAGTAGTGTAAACTTCAGCACGAATTTGACTTAACTCAATTGATAGAGGTATAAACCAGTTCAATCCAGCATTTATCAGTCAAAACGAGTTTGATCCAATTTGTAATAACTGCCCATCAAAAAACAAGTTAAAGCCATACCAAACTGCTTCAAACTGCTTTAAACTGCTTCAAGCTAGTTACAGATTGTTGTACCGTTTTTTTCGGGATTGTCGCCATATTTCGGCTAATTTAACTCTTCCATTGGTTGAAAGTTATGTCACCAAGTATCTAATTGGTTCAGATAGAAATGTCAAAACTTGTGCGTTTGCTAAAACTAAAAATGTCAATAACATTTTTAAAGGAACCAATCATAATCTTGATGATGTAATTTTCAACCAATCGAGCAGCTAGATTATCCAAATTTCAGCGATGATCCCTTAGTAACTGTGTACAAATAATCATTACTTTCCACGTTGTATATCACTCTCCTATTCCAAGTTCACACAACTAGGTCTGCCATTATGTAATTTCATAAACGATATCCAATGGGTAATCCCATTCCGACCAATCGTAAACTTCTACGCTTCGTCGGTGTCTACCTGCCGCGGGTCTCCCGTTTTGGTTTTGTTTCGGTTTATTCGGGATCGACGAACGTCGTTCGAGTTTCTCCAATCTCGGTTTTCGGTTTCGCGCGTCGTATTGTGCTGACATAGCAGGTATTCGCTGTTTACGGCGGTTCAGCTGACGAAGAAAATGCTTCAGCTTTTTGGGGAATGGGTACAAGACGAGACCAGACAGTGCCATGGCGTTTCTCGAGAAAGCATCATGGTATTCTAAAAGAAGGTTAAAGTGTAGTTTAATAAAGGCTCATCTCATAAGTTTGTCTAACTTAGACTATTAATTGGTTAATTGATTATCAAAATGTCACAATTTTACAGTTTTATTGGAACTAAAGTTTTTGGTGAAATTGTTTTGTGAGCCAATTGAAATCTTGATGATGTAATCCTCAACCAATCAATAGTCTAAATTAAACAAACTTTTGAGATAATTCCTATAAGAGGAATTGTTACTTTTGACAATACTTTTGGCTATAATCACACATAACATCACTAATTTAAGACCGTGCAACCATATTTCTTATTGACCCTTTGTGAAAAACTGTCAAAAAACACATTTCGGTTAATATCTTTCTATTTTCCCAGTCGTTTTATACTTAACCCTTCATCGGCAAAGGGAGTGGTAGAACTACCACCTTCTGTACTAATTGCCGTTTGTATGAAAATCTGTTGATGATAAATACTCGCGAAAAAAAAGATATCTGACAAAAGCTTCTTTTACCTCTTCATGCCAATTTGCTTAAGTGCAATTACTTGTAGTTCGTGGAAAAAATGAAGGTTTCTTAATATTTCTCTCAACTTTAAGTTGAAATGAATGAATTTCTTAACT
>JAUKPT010001040.1:0-16634 GCA_032273505.1 Nanomia bijuga
ATAGCTATCGGCCACCCAAACACGAGTTACAGAAAACCTGTCCTTAACATATATGGCCGTGTATCTAGTTGGCCATGGATTTCAATGTTCTTCAATCAGCACTTTCAAAAACATAAATATTGTATCAATAAATCGTCCCAAATATTAAAGTTGGGGTCGATAGAAAAAACTTTCCAACTTCTTTCTGCACCAATGGTATTCACTAATGAGAGAGAGAGGACTGTAGTCCAAACAATATTTTGAAAGTGATTTTCCGACAAACTGTACATTGCAGCAGCATGCGTTAATTTTTATTGATACGCGATAAAAACTCTCCTTCCACGTGTTTATGCAGAGGTGTGTCACAGGTAAGACCACACGATAACACTATGACGTCATTGTGTAACTGCGTCGAATCATGGGACCTAATAATGGCGTCATAACATTTACGCGTCATTTCCGCCATTTCTGCACCCACTACTTTAGTTGTCCTCGAAAAATAGAAACCAAAATAAATGTTAGAGACAAGTTGTCAGCAGCGAGTGATATATATTGAACTTTTGAATTTAAATTTTGTACAACCCAACCAATAAACATTTTTATCTATTGTGTAACATGTGAACAATTTGTATTTGAGAAAGGGCAGTCACATCAAAACTTTAATTGTCACTCAACTGAAATCAATTCTTCCCAAGTATAATATATCGTAGTAGATGGGCGTTGTGCGTAGCATTGTGAATTCCCCATTCACAACTTAGTTGAGTGGATTGTTGCGGTTGTTCATTTCATATGAAATTTGTTTTGATTTTTTATTAAAATCGAAAAAGGACATTTACATGTGTGGGATGTAAGAAAATATAGCTAATTTTAAAATTTTCCGACGCGATGCTTTGGACTCAGACGCGACTTTTTAGTTATGAAGGAGAATCAAATCATAAAATAGTTCGGAGCTGCGACTCATTCTGATTCTGGTGTGTGTCTTGCATTTAATGTTATTAACAAGGCTGGAAGCTTTAAGTATTCGCGGGCAGCGTAAAAGTGAAAAGGAGTGCTTTAATTAGCTTTTTTTCAAGTGCACTCGGTTCAGTTGATAAAGTAGTTCATTTTAGTCTGTAATCAAATCGATTAAAATGCCACTATTTATTTTTTAAAGATATTTAAACCTCATGCCATGTCTTTTTAAAATTGTAAACACACAAATCAAATGGAACGCATTGACGTCGGTAATTTTTTGTTAGAATTAAAAGATTGTCTTTTTTTAACCCAAGTTTACTTTTTAAAGTCTTGTGTGTACTGGTGGATCATATTGCAACGTTTGTTTTTTCAAGCATATTTTATCTTGTTAAATAACACAGTGGCAATTGGTTTAACTCTTCGTGTGAAAGAACCTCTATTCAAACCGTAATAAATTTAGAAATTCATAAATTACCATCATTAAGTGAGAAGCATGAGCTAAACGTGGAAGTCATTTCAAATTTATATTTCATTATGCATAATTCTTTCTAGCCTAGATTCATGGTTTTGTTTTGATGAATTTAACCATTTTGTTTTTAGTGTATGTAGATGTACCTTAAGCTGAATCTTGAAAGATTTAACACGTATTTGTATTTTGATTAATGAAGGCATGCACACATCAGCTTTGATTTTAGAGAAATCATTATCTTCATGAATTGAATTGAACTCAACTGGATTCACATTCATTTAAAGAAAATTGATGAAGTTGCTGTTGCAATTTCAGGTCTAACCCATAGCCATATGTTTGTATGTAATGCAAAATTTTACCCAAGTTTTTGCATCATGAATTTAAGTGGTGGTTCATCCGGAACACGAAAGAGCATTTGCTCTGAATACCAACGTTGAACGCATGTATATTCTGCGCTGATATATATATATTAGATAAGGGGTGAATAAGATAAAAATACACAAAGAAGTCAGTTCATTTTTGTTCATGAGGAAGATTTTCCTTCAAAATAGCTTGCATTGAATCCTTTGTTGACGATTTTATCATATTCATTGGACAAAACAATTTAGGGTTGTTAGAAAACTTTTTTCAATGACATGCCATTGTATTGGTATAATGTACTTCCAAATTTAGCTAGGAGTTCCTAAGGTTTAGAGTATGTCAAATAATAACAATAATAGGACCTTTAGAACATTGGACCTTCAGAACATCGGACCTTTTGAAAACAACTTATCCTAAATTTTATTCCTTACCTTCGGAACTAAGAACTTTCGGAACATAGAACTTTCGGAGCATAGAACCTCGAACAAAAAGTTTGGAATATTGATCTCGGAAAAAAGAACCTTTGAAATGGCGGGCCGTCACCATTCCTTTGGTCGGCTATTGTATGGTTTAATCTTAGCATTTGATTTGACTAGGTTATTATTAACATTTGGAGGATGAAAATGGTCAAAATAAGCCATTAACTGCACTTACTGAAAAGGCCAAAACTCTTGGTAAAGTATTCCATACAGTTTTAACAAATCTACCTTCAAATCTAGCTTCTTACAAAAGGTATTATCTCAATTTAACATAGTTTTGAGTACTGTGTATCATTACGTTTATAAACATCAAAATGATTTCTGGAATCTTCAAAGAGTCTTGAATAAGTTTTTTCGTGCCCTGATATCATTTTCTTTCAAAATTAAAAGAATTAGGGCTCTCAATTTTGGTCATTTAAAAATGAATGATTATGAATAATTAATGAGCTTGTTGGGGCTCAATTGGGTATGTAATCAATTCCTTCTGGGAAGATTTGAAGTCACTTGGATCATACCTACCAACCAGCAACATTTCTTCAGCCTTATCAGGAAAAGTGCAGATGAAATTAGATTTATCCTCCACTATTACTTCTGTATATACAATGTTATACCATACATATCAAACTAATACTTTCAATAATCTGAAACTACTTGTCCAAGGTTTAGGAGGATCAGGAAATTGTTCATTGTATCGTAACATAACATATCAACCACATTAACCATATCTCGTTTGGAGAGGCTGAATCTGCCCCCCCAAAAAAAAACCCAAAAAACAATAACTTTAAACCTAAAAAAAGATTGTTTGGGTAAAGATCAGGGTCAGATTGCATTACAACACACATGACTTATCCGTTTAAATATAAAAAAGAACAAACTCACAAAAATCAACTACTGTAGGTCTGATAAATGCTACATGATTTTGTAAAATCACAATGAGTCTCTAGGCTCTTGAAGCTTTTCTTCCTTTTATGTGTCTTATATCCTTGTCGCCAAATGTCAACACAATACTAAAAGAACACCCTGTACGAAGGCCCATAGCTAGCGAAAAATTCAGGGGGCTGGTGGTAGACAAGATTTTGCTGTCTGAAAATCTTGAATCAGCATTTTCGAGGATTTTGTGAAGACAATTCCAGGATTCGTCAACTGGAGTCAACATTTGCTGACTGAAAGAGTGGCCAGGGGGTGACACCCTCCCACACACCCCTTGGCGCTGTGCCTGTCAGTATGCAGAGAAATGTTATCTTGTGTCATAGATCTAGGTGAAAAACATCATGCATTTCACCAGTCTGAAAAGTGATTCCAAATCATCAGAAATGTTTGTTAATTTAACAGCCTATGTCTATAAGAGTGGGGCAGGTCACAATATAGTAAAAGTCACATATTTATGGCCAAGTTTCTGTTAGCATAAATTTGTAAAGGTTACCTGATTTTTGCTGAATGTTTTTACCTTCTTTATTTTTGAATTAGATTATGTCAGAGTAGCCATGTCCTGTAAAATGATTAAACTGAGTTTAGATGATATCAAGGAAGATTTAAAAAATGCTAATCCTGATGATGTAGTCTTCAATAAGAATATCTTCTCCAAACTTACTGGAAAAGGCACTGCTACGAAAAATGAAGTCTCAAAAGAAGACAATTGCTATAATGATGTCTTGCAATTTCTACATGGTGAAGAAGAATTACGAAATTTGATCGGTGAATTGAAGATTAAACAAGAAGATTTAGCTGATATGAAGGAACAACTGCAGGAATGGATGGTAAAACTTAGCGGTGAAAGCACAGATGAAAACAAGATGAAAACATCTGCTGAGGTTGTTGAGGATGAGATTGTTCCAGAACATGAAAGTAAGGAAGACAATGAAGATGTCATAATAGAATCTATAGAAGATGAGTTAAAAGAGGTGTCTACTGATGAATTTGATGCAAATGAGGGTGTGATTAATGCTGTAAGTTTAAATGAAAACAATACTTTAGATGACAGCAGTAGTGATTCAAGCGATGATTTACAAGATGCACCAAGCAGTATTACTCAAGCTCTTTTAGATGAGAGTACTGATTCAAACGAAAATGAAGGTGATGATAATTGGGAAGTCGAAGACGATGATTTGGTGATAGATGATTCATCCAACGATTCAGACTGATGTATCTATCTTTTCTGCAAGGTATCATCAGATTTTTTTATGGATTTTATTCTCAAATATGTACTCTTTATTTTAATTTATCACAAAATGCAATTTAATTTGAATTATTTTATTAAATGTTTTTAAAATTTCTATTTTTATGTAATAATTGGATTAATATATTTTTATTATATTGTGATGTATTTTTCTCTTGTCTTATTATACATGTGTTGCAGTTGTCATCCCTCACACACCTATTTCCTTCAAGATTTTACCCTTTCGTTTTGACTGTGGTAAAACAAGACCTGATTGTGTATTTATGTGGTGTGCTTTTTCTTAACACGCTCCTGGTACCTACCCCTTTTTAAGATTTAGAATAAGATTAGATATGTTTTTTTTATGCTGTAGTTCTTCACTCCAAGATGGGTATTCAATTCAATGCAAAGTTTTGTTTTTAATTGCTTTGTTTCAGATTTTACTAATTAAATATTGCAACAAAAAGTTTGTTAGCCATTGAAAGGATTGTTGAAAAAAAGGATTCACATAAAGGTTGTGCATCGAATGATAATTTATAGAAAATTGCCTGATTTAGGATTAGTAGACATTATTTGCATTTCAATTTCCGTTTGTTTAAATTGGATGAGCAGAAAGTAAATATTGGATTTTTCATAAATAAGCCGTAAAATATTTTATGAAAAAATTATCACTAAAAGGCATGTTGAAGGCCTTCGTATTAAAATTTACGTTTTACTGTAGCTAAGAATAGTATTGATTAAACAAAGTGGATTTAACTTAATCTCAACTACTGTGTCAACAGCCAGTTGTGGAAGGTGTTTCAGATGGTGTGACAATCAAATGTATTTTTGTAGATCTCATATTTGTTTTAGGCTCTTACTTCTAAAATTATTTTGCACATTCAGTTTACTTCTCTGTGAACTTTTGTGAAGTTGTTGTTAATGTTAGTTGAAATTAAAATTTTTCTATAAAAATTCTCAACGTTTCTTCAATTGATATCTGGAGGTTAGTATTTTTTACCATTTAAGGCTGGTACTCACTGATTTCTTTAACGTTACAAAAGGTATAAAAGCGATAAAAGGTATAAACATCCATGAGTGTATTCACTAGAAAAGGGATTAAATAAGGTTTAGAGTGGTCACGCGATCTTTCACAAATTGTTAGAACTTAGGTCATTCAGTTTATTATTGCATTTAAGTTTAAGAAAGCAACATCCAGGACTGGAAAGCGACGAATGGTTTCAGAATAATAGTTCATCATTTTTTGAATGTAAACTTTCTAGTGGTGAAGAACGAAATGAGAGAAAAATACAAAATAACAATGTGCTATAAGGTAAAAAAAATTATTAAACCAATGAGAATCTGTTAAATTTAATTCATTATATTAATGTTCTTCTTTTTTAATAACCACGTGTTCTAGCAGTCAGTAACACTCATTTATAGTAATAAAAGATTATTTTTTCTTCTTTTTTAAATTTCAACTTAAGGTACATTGATTTCTAGGTTTTGAGTAGGACCCCAATTGATCATTTGATCACAAAAACAATACTCAAACTCCGCACTATGTGCAGAGTCACTGGCGATGGGATCTTTTTTACATAATTGACAAGGTTTGAAAATTCAAGCACCTTTTAACCATGTCTTTAATACAAAATCCCCCATATTCTAGTTGAACTTGATCAAGACAATTCATTTCGTCTTGATATGAAAAGAAACATCCATTTGTTTAAGTTAAACAAGTGACCTAGGTACTAAGAAATTTCTTTGATCTTCCACAAAAAACGTATAAGTTATCAAGCAAGCTTGATCTTCTTATCCTGGGTTTTTATTGTTCCAAACGTTATAAAAGTTCTAATTTTCTGATACCTTTTACTCACTTGAACATTTGTTGAACATCAGTGAGTACCAGCCTTTAATGAATTTCTAAAAATGTTTGAAAATTCGACCTTTTAAATCATTTGGAACTCTGCAGTATCCAAATCAGTTTCACAATATGACAGTTTGTTACCAAATTTATTCTGGATTCTTGATTTTTAATTGGCAATTCTTTTATAAAACGTTTTGTTCTCAATTTTTATTCAGATGATGGTGGGAATGTGGAGATGTCCAGTTTTTTTTAAAAAGATATTTTCCAATTCTGACTGACACCTGAAAGAGATGATAATTTCATAATGAATTCATGATAGCGTTAATGACCTTTTTGCCAGAGTGGCAGAAAACCAGGTAGCGCAGTAGTGCCACTACATCTTAAGTGCAACCCATATTAAAAATAAGTATTATTTACATTGACAAAATAAGTTCTTCTTTTTTAACTCATTCAGGCATCGAAAATATTCATAACTATAATCCTGTTGAAATACTTCTAGAAAACGTCATATGAAAAACAAATTAATAAGCCATTTGGCTAATAAACATTCACAATTTTACTGTACAGTTTGCTTCTTCGTAAGTCAATGTGTGTCTTGCTAAAAATGGCCCATACTTTACAACATATTAGAAAGCATATTAGAGTAAGCTATGGACAAGTACTGATCAGAGAATATTAGAAAGAGGCACTTTTTTGGGAACACTGAAGATGTACTTGACATATTACTGTTGTGAGATTGCTTGATAGAAAACCGGAATTTTCTTTCTTATGAATAAACTAATTATATTGCGTTATATTATTTTATTCAATATCAACCTTGGTCTATTTTTGGACATTTAAAATCCTAGCAACTGCAATTTCAATGCAACCAAATGAGCCCCCCCACAAGTTCCATCAATTTTTTTCCAGGGTCTAACATTGTTCAAAAGCCAAACAAAGTCAAAAACAAAGTTGAACAAAGTCTAACAAAATTGAAAATCTCAGCCAAAAAAATCTTTGGTAATGACTCATTGACCATTTTCCAACAAGTTACATAGACTTAGTTCAACTGTGGTCATCTTTGTTAGACTTAGTTAGACTGCAGTCAACTTTGTTGTCAGGGAACAAAGCCAATCTATGTTGTACAAGGTAGAACAAGATCGAACTAAGTCAAACAAGGTCGAACAAGGTTGGTAGAACTACTTGCGGGGGTGGCGGCCTCAAATGTCATTCTACTTGTAGCTCTTATATTACACCATTGCCTGGGGGGATTCTAGGTACTAATATTTTTTGATACAATGAACTATCAATTTTCTGCCACCCTGCATTTTACCATCAGAATTCAATAACCAGAACTTTAATCTTATACTATGACATTTGTAAAACTTCAAAACAACTAGTAAGTATTAAGAACCAGTTTTTATAATTGATATTCCATTATAACTTGCATTGGAAATAAAGTTATAATTTAAATGAAATTGAGATGGTTTCACACATTTAGTTATCCTTGAATGAATAATTAATGACTTCATCAACCAACATTTGTATTGCATTATTCAACTAACATGTAAACATTGGGTGTCAGCAGTATTTTTTTCACTTCTTGAGGTTAGCATATTTTGGTTTATTTTGTATTGTATTGTTCGTTTTGTATTTTTGTAAATCACATTCAGAGTGCTAAAAATGTATTTTTAAGGGGAAATGAAAACATAGAAAAATAAGGATTATAAACGAAGAAGGAAAATGTAGGTGAGTTGTCTGTGTATTTTGTTTTGTTATTTTGAACAAAAGTTACTTTTTTATGCCAAATAATTGATTAATCCGTAGAAATAGGTTTTGCATATGAATTTACTTATGTGTACCAAACATTTGATTCCCACATTCACATCCCTCTGATGCAAAGGATTAAGAACAGATATTGTACAGAAAATTGTTTGTTTTAATAATAAAATTTTATGTTTGTTCAATGAATTTCGATGAATAAATCATTTCCATTTTATAAAGCTTGAAAGTTAGTTTAAATCAATTCAAAGCTAAAGTTGTTTAATCTAATCCATCAACTTTCCAGATCAGGTATTGTTGACACATTGAAAATAGTAGGTAAATTTGTTGTCTCATTCATTGGTCCAAAATTATATCATTTTGGTTGTCGCTTCTGAATAGTTTTATCATTTTTTGCTTTAACAACACATCAAACGATTACATTTTGGAATCAACTGACAAAATGGCAAATTTAACTTACCCTGAATTACATGTTAATGGGATACTGTCTGGATTATACGCTGTACAATGAATGAAAGTTAAAGTTTAATCGAGGTGGGATTGAAAACTAATTACATGTAAAATATAAACATTCTTCCATTGAGAGGAAGTTTTATGTTGAATGGAGGTTGACATTTGAATTGGACGCGAGGGAAAATATGTTGTATTGATGTTTTAATAGGTGGAATAAATATCTCAATGAAAATTATGGTATTGATTATTGGCGTCATTGGTATTGTAAACATAAAAAGGGGTTGTTTATGAGAAAATAACCTTGAATATAAGAGCAAATTCACCATAATGTTGGAAATAATGTCGGAAATAGTTGATATTTAAAGTAGTTAGTCCAAAGAATTGTGTAGACAACATAGTATTATTTCCTTTAGAAAGATATTACTGTGTGCTAGGAATGGACCAGTAATAAATGACGAGATCTGGTTAGAATTCTGACTAATTTTGTCCCAATAACTTGTGTGTTGATACTAAGAATTTCCATACACACTTTTTTTATACGAGTATACAAGAATAATCTAATCAAGATGAAATTGGGAAAAAAGTTAAGAATATGCTAAGAATACAAATTTTCATTAAGAATAATATTTATCATGAAGTTTTATGCCAAGCTTAGTATATTCTTTTTTCTATAACTTATTTTTTTTTAGTTGCTGTGAATACAACGTTAAAAGGAAAGAAGTGATAAAACAAAGCAGGATATTTAATGTACATTATACTTTGTAAATTGAATTAATAAAGATTTAGGGCATCATTCTTTTTTTACATGATGTGTATACTAAGAATATGCTAAGTATAAATTAGGATAGATTTGGCCGAAAAAGTTAATAATCATCTTGAAGCCAAAAAACACTATTCTTAAAAAAAAAAAGTGTGTATTTACCTCTTTTAAAATCTACAGGGATGCAAGTGTTCCAGGTAAAACAGGAATTCCTGTTTTTTGAAAGCGCTTAACACTTTTAGTGTTTTTCCTTTTTTTCAGAAATTCCTGCATTTCAATAGATTTCGTAAAATTTCATAATTTTTGAATTAAAAAAAGAGATGTTTTGAAAATGCACGATATAGCTCACACAACCCCTAGCTACAATGAAATCACTATTCTTGTACCACTCGATTTGCTATTTCCCTGTATTTTGATTAAGAAGAAACTTGCATTCTTGTTTCTAGTGCTAATGAAAGTTACAGTATATGTTAAAGATCCCCTTTTAATTTTGTATTTGATCATAAAGATTAATCAATTAAGTGTTTAAAGTTATCTGATTTATCTAATAAACATATTCAATCATCTAAAGAAATCATGATTATGTTTTTATTTTATCCATTAATCTGTCCCTAACTTTTAAATTTTTTTTTAATCCTTCTTAAACATCCTGCTTCACTTGTAACCCCCTTGAGAATTGAGGTTTAGTCATACACTTCTGTATCATGCTTTGAACACACAGTTGTCGTTTGTTCGTGATACTGTTTTACTACAGGGTTCTCTTGATATGTATATATGTATATATAATTGGACATTACAAGGGAAATTTGTTTTTGTGCTTCACTGTAGGGTTCTCTTAGTGTGTAAGATTAAACATTAAAAAAAGAAAATTCATCAATTGTTTATTTTTGATAGAATATGTGTTTTTGTTTTCTTCATTTATTTGTAGCCTCATTCACAACAATTTTAGTAAAGCATTGGGATAATTTTAATTTGCTCCTTCTTTAATTTTCACAATGAAAGTAAGCTATGATATTTCTAAAAATTCAATCTGACCTAGCAAATAAAATGGTTCCTGATAAAGGAAATGAGACTATTTCTGGTCGATAATAACTAAACAATTTGTATTCTTTAAGGCTCCCACGATAACAGTTTGTTTTACTAGATTACAGAGGAGAATTTATGATATAAGAAAATATTTTTTTTTATTGATGAGAAGTTCATTAAGTATTTATGGTATTTAGAATAGATTTTTTTATTGATAATTTTCAATTTTAACTTTCCTTTTTTAAACGTTAGCGATAAGTTAAAGAAATAGTTAAGTTAATATGCTGATTTATCATGAATCGATTGTCAGAATGAAACAAAGTTTGAAGAGAATCAGAGAGAATCTTTAAAAAGCAAATTCATATATTGTTTTTCAATTTAAAGATTTGTTCGATGTTATTAAAACCTATAAAAAATGACAAGTGTCAAAAAAATAATTTTCTTTCTAAATTTGTCAACCATGTCTTCCGAACAAGGCAACAACAAACTTTCTTCACAAGAACGTTCTAATCACAATGTAATTTGAGCCCCAGTTATAATGATGTAAACCGCTTATCGTATGACATCATTCAATTACAAAACTGTTACACAAACATCGATCTGAAAGTGTCATACCTTCTTTTTGTCTATGCCTAAAATCTCTTTTTTGTAGAGTAACATGTGTATGTGTAGATACTTTCATTCAACTGTGTGTTTTGTATGTCAATAAGGTTAATTTAATGGTGTCTCTATGCACCACATGAAGTATGCTTACAGTGTAAGATAACCTTCTGTGCTTTTTTCATTTAAAGTGTCCTGTGGTTGGTAAGGCAGGTTTTGTTTCGATTGTTTAATAAAAGTTTCCATTTATATATGAAGTATATTTATTAACCTTGTAGAGCAAAGCTTTTAGTTTAATGTTTAAGGGTATAGGGAGGGGGTTTCAAGGTAATGGTGTTGCCATATGTCTAAGCTTTGACATTTGAATTGTGCCAAAATTAAAGTTCATGATATATTTTGTATTAAAGAATTGCCAAAAAACATATTAAACTTTCAACAAGTTGATGGTAAGGTGGTGGGTTTTTCATAATGAAGTCGTATTGACATCTTCCATGGCAAGATGAGTACATAATTATCCCCTAAGTTTAGTTTCGATTGATAATTGTGTTCAATAAAGATTTATGAAGTATATTTATATCTTGTAGAGTAAAGCCTTTAGTTTAATGTTTAATTGCAGCTTGATTTTGATGTTCAACATTTTTCAGGTTTGACTAAATAGTTTTAGAAAGTACATTCATTACCTTTTGGAACAATAAGTTGAATGGTTTCCAAGAGGGGCGGCGATGGGGGTAAAAATGCTCCAATATAGTCACCAGGGAAGAGTTAAATTGGGGGGGGGGAGTTGTCTGTATGGATTCAGCTCTTCTTTTGAGTTCTCCGAAACCATTACTGGCATGTGGTTTTTTCTAAATTATTGATTTTATTCAAATGAGCATCAGATGATAAGAGGCAATGTTGTAAATTTTGTCATTTAGATTAACATAAAAAAGATCTACATGCAATTAAAAAATAACATTATTCTAGAGTTAATTTAATTTGTCTAACACTGAAAAAACTTATTATTTCTGAGCTTTAAATATTTCAACATATCTGTAAAAAATGTTTGATTTTCATTCCTAAAATATCAATATCATAGCGTACATTGCTGTAATCATTTAAGATTAAGATCTTGCATATTATCTACAGTAGTAATGAAATTATAAATTTCTGTCAAGAATTATGTATTGAACAAGTTAACCAATATTAGATATAAGATAATGATAATTTCAAAATTTGATTTTTGATTTATTTCTTTAGTCTAGTAAGATAGGTATTAACTATATAGAAGATGAAAAACATGTTGTCTATGATTGTCCAGTGTATGTTAAGTTTCAAAGGTTACATTACTAATCACTAAGATAAAAAGCCACGCAAATAAATTATTTCTAAATCTTTATGACAAAAATACTACTCAAGTTGGAAACCTGAATGTAATCAAGAAGATATGTTATGGAATATTTTAGACTTTATTTATGGAGATACATCTATAAGATTATTTATTTTGGGAGTGGGGAGTTAAGAGGAGCAATTATCAACTGAATTTGGTTTATACAAGATTTTGGTCTTGTGTAAACACTTTATTTTGTGTGTTTTTTTTTAAAAATCTTTGTAAATCTGTACTGAATGATTTTTGTATGCATGACAATAATTAGCCTCGACTATAGGTCATTTACATTCAAGAAATGACATTCAGTACAAGCCGAAAACTTAACAAAATCAAAAGGAGACCTAAAAACACATAATATTCTTAATCTTTGTGATGATGATGGCATATCAACAAGATCTTCTTTTTATCAGTTTATAATATCTCTAATAACTAATAACTAATAACACCAAAAATACCTCGCAACCTTCTGGTCATGTGATTTTTTAGTCAGGCGATAACATATTGTTTTTGAATTAAAATGTAGAGCAATAGTTGTAGTTTAGCTTATTATTTTTCTTATGATGATCTTTATATGTCAGTTTCTTTCAAGAAAAGGGTGTTGAATATTATATTAATATATATAGGTAGTAACATTGATGTTCGCAAATTTAATTTAATTAAATCTTGTAGAGTAGTTGTTTTATTGTGGGTGAGTTTAAAGAGAAATATCAGCAAGGGGCGTTGGATTCACAATATGATTACACCTTAGGTAAACTTGCCATTTGATTGGTTGAATATTACATCAACGATAATTCTGTTGGTTCACTTGAAAATGTCACCATTTGATGTTTTGTCAAATTTAAAAAATGATAGAAATATTCCTAAGTGATGTAACTTTCAACCTATGAGACCAATTATCTGTAGACAATACTCTATCAATCATAGCTTATCTATTCATAATAAAGTTTATAAATTATGTTATTTGGTTTAAATGTTGATCTGTGTTGTCTGTTTTTTTTTATCGTTATCTTTTGTTTAAAAAGATTTGTTTTTATTTCTCACTGATGAAAAAAAAAGAATGTTAGATATGTTTTAGCTCTAATGAAAGGTGAAGTAGTACAATATTACTTGTTATATATAATCAGAAATATTTATGTTTTTATTTTGTTAGGGTGTCAAGATATGTAACGATAAAAGTTATCACACCTTTTTGTAGTGTTTTTTTTTCATAAGAAACATTACTGATGATATCCTTAGTTTTATAAGCGTTGAAGGAACTTTACTGTCTCCAGGTTTAAGTATTCTGTAGATTTGAAAACTAAGAATGATTAAAAACACATAAGTTTATTGTCCTCACCTTTCTATGATTTGGCTTTGCAAATATGTCTATTTACCAGTCTTGTAAATTGATAGTCAAAGATTAATGCGAGAACAGTTAAGGGGTTCAACTACACCCTGGGATCACAGACTTTGTCTGTTATTTTAAAGACTCCACCCCCCCCTTGATATTTTTTCGAGGTGAGTTGCCCTCAGACGATGGCAAGGTACACCTTACTCTATCAAGTGGACACTTGTTTGATAAGAAATTAGTGAACAAGAAAGTATTTTATATCTATCTAACTTATGTATCTTCATGACAGCAATTTTTTTTATTTGAACCAGTTGGTAAATTTTAAGGAGAAATAATGAAAGTTTAGAAACGAATATTGTTAAATTTAGAAAAGTTCGATCACAACTTCCTTTTTGCATTTTTAACCGGCCACAACTTTGACCACTTCCCATAACGGACAAAGTCTGTTATCCCAGGGTGCAGTCGAACTTTGACTGACCCCTAAATCAGAGCTGAAGAATAGCTATGTGTAATATCACGAGCTTACCAAACTATATCTACAAAGGCATTGATAGATTTCATGAACTTTCAAGTTTCTTGTTATTTTTGTGGTTTAATGATTGAGTGTTCTGATATTGATTTAAGCAAGAGATTTCTCGAGAAGAGGTATTTTGAAATATGTACTAACCACAACAAACTTTATTTACTTATTACTTATGACGTAGAAATATTTAGTGTTAGTATTGCAAAGAGTCTCAGATAATGTGAAGACTAATTTCATAATGCTCCAATAAGTGCCTTAGGGATTGTCTACAAGTTATCGTTAATTTTATTTTTTTTTCATTGGTTCAAAATGACCTCATCAAGGGCCTGATTGGTCCACTCAAAATCATTTTTATGGTTTTTAGTTTTGACAAGCTTGTAATATAATGTCTTGACATTTATCTTAACAGATTATACATTTAAGAAAACAACCATTTCCTCAAATTATCTACAATATGAAACATTGATTTTATAAATAATGCTGTTTTGTGCGAGCCAACTTTCGAAAAGCTGGTTACAAGTCATCTTTTTCAAAAATCAGTTTGGTTACGGGGAATCCACCTTTAAGAAGGAATTTATCTTGTTGCTCATAATTAGACAGCAGAGATGAAATAAGTTGGAAATGAAAAATCATACTTCGAGACATGAGAAATTATGGGGTAATTTTTAGGCCATGCTTGAAGTTACGGCTATCATTATGAGAAATCATTCCCACAAAGAAAAACCTTTCGCTGGCGAACCGGAGACTTACACCTGATTGGCCTCTTGCCTTCTGTCTCCGCAACCCTTGATACTATTTATAGCAATCTTATTCTTAGGATTGGTTTTGTAATACGAAACATTTTAACAAAATCATACCACTTTTAGATGAGGCCACATAGCATTTGTTTACATTTTCACTTTACAAACATTTTAAATTTGTGACCCTCGTGAAAGAATTGATATAATACGATTCATCGATATGTTTTTCAAAGAGCTTTCGAGAATTCCAATCATTGTTTGCTAAATCATATTTGCTTTTGTCGTCTTAACTTTTAAAAAACGTTATTTGCATATTTTCTGACGCAATAAGTCAAAAAGTTGTTTCGTTGACTTGTGTCAGGTAGGAATGTTGGAGGTGGAAATGGCGTGATGACATCACAATATTTATGTTTAATGCACGTGTGTGGCGCATGCGTGTGTGAGCATTAGGGTGTTTGTTTTGGTAGAAACGTTTGTGTAATGTTGTAATGTTCAATTCAAATTTTCATCTCAACGTTTCAACTCTCAATTGATTCAATTATATTTAATTTTTTTTTTGAGGATTCAGGGTTACTAATTAATGAAATAATAGGGTGAGTTTATTTTTATGTAATATTTTTATGATTTATGTACCTGGTTTTAAGACGAGTTCCCACAGACTGAAAATAGAAACAAGACGTTGGTCTAGAATACAGGCAGAATTGTGAAGTACAAGATGAGAAACATGTCATCTTTAACTGTATTTGAAGGAAGTACTCATAAAACACAGTTTCAATAGGAATAAATCACTGTGAAGTTTTCAAATGAAGGATTACTTACATCAATGAAATCGAGACTATGTTTTGAATCTTTTAAAGGGCTTGCATATTTCACATAAATAGAAAACAAAGTAATCTCGAAACCATTTCCATCCACTTAATCTCAATTAAACTCATATTAATATTACTTAATCGATATCTAATCATGAAGTGTATGTTTTCTTAGAATGATTCTTACATTACTTGAAAAATATAAGCCAATGGTCTTAACTAAATGTGGCAAAAAATACTTTTTATTCCATGGGCTTGTAGTGTTGTGAATATCAATCCATCTTCTTCAAGGGAAAGGATTATTTTGGTGTATTTTTCATTCTTTGAAATCATGTGGTTCTGAAACTCTTATAATTTTCAATATTTCGATGTAAATTTCTCTCTCTTTCTTTAATTCTACTAAATAATTAGTTCCTGACATTCTGCAGTGATGTCTGGAGATATAAATAACGATTGGATTGCAGATGATTCGTCGTCGTCTGATTCCAGTTCAGAGGAGGAAGGACTTCGATTCAAATTCGATAAATCGTCGTGTGAAAGTACTCGAGAATGTATTGTAAGTAAACAATTTATTTATTCCATTCTTACTCGTGTTTTTGATTCCAGTTGCATAGCTTTTCCTGTGAAGACTGAAATAGCAAAGTGCTTTGATTTGATTCTTACCTTGGGTTCACCGCTTAGCAAAATTAAGGATTGTCTGCTAGTCATAGGTAAATTTTTTGTTTGATAGGTTGAAAATTACATTGGTTCACTTTAAAATGAAACAATTTTGGATTTTGCGAAAACTCAAAATGCTGATGACAATTTTGAGTGAACCAAGCGATCCGAATCTTGATGTAATTAACTATATAAATCAGGACAGGTAAGAGAGAGATGCTCCATTGATATATTCTCTTCCTTAACCCCCGGTCGAATATGGGGGGGGGGGAGATTGCCCCCTGGTAAATTTTCTCTCATAACTCGTTTCCTAATGAGCCGAAATAAAATTCCTTTTAGATATGTGTCTAAATTTCTATCTAGCTTT
>JAUKPT010001041.1:0-16628 GCA_032273505.1 Nanomia bijuga
CCACATCACTAAACTCATTCCAGAACAACATTGACAACCTATGGAAGGAGAAGAAGTTTAAGTTCGACTTAAATTAATCACCAAGAGTCCACAGCCAACAGAATGCAACATTGTTTGTAATAATAATCCTTAATTTTGTGTGAAATACATTATACTATACTATACATTCTAAGCAGAGGAAACAAAGAATTTTTGGTTAACATATTTATTTTACCTAAATAGTCCTATTTTCACATTATTTTCAATTTTACCTCGCTCAGATTAACAATTTGTCAGTTACAAAAACACCGTGAACTGCCGCAAAAATATAGCAAAATAGAATTTTAAATTTTGGTGGATACGGCATAATTAAGGATCTTAAGCCAGAATATTCACTGTTGCTGATGCGTGACTTTTCATTAAAACCAATAATAACTTAGCAGTATCATTTTTCACAAGCTAGTAGCATAAATCATCTAAACTCGACCCAAACTCGACCTTTAAACTCGACCTTTAAACAAATAAAATGAGTTACTGCTGTCAAGAAATTTTGAAAACCTCTCATTATTTCCACCAAATAATATTTTGCAGGAGAAAAACTTGCATCCTACTTTCTAATTCGATGGAATAAGATAAAATAAGATACACTTTCTAATTGTACGTCCATCTTTCTAAAAATGTCCCCCTTTCGAGCGAGAAAATCGGTCCGCCTCCTTTCATGCATTCTAACCTCCTCTTTACGAAGGGGGCTTTTCACACTATGTTGGTAGAACAAAAGTTATAAAAATCGATGACATATTCGAACGAATCTCTAGTTGCGAAATGATATAAAATTTCCCAGGCAATACGAAAAATTGTCACTAAGAAAAAAAATAATTACCGCAGCGTCCTCTGTTCTTAACGAATCTCTAAAATAAAATTGAAAAATAAATTGAATAATGCAGAAACTTATTATGTGACCAGAAGAAACTGTCCGCATTAACCACGTTTTACTGTATGTATAAATAAGCGTATCTTTTAAACATACTGCATTTATGAAAAAAAACAAAACATCATCTATCCAGTCCTTAATAACAAGTTTGTCCTTAATAACCTACTTAGATTATGGTTGTATCGCTTTAGTAGACGATGCCATGGATCGATCTTTTTAAAGGTTCAATTCCTCATTTACTAGATACAGAAAAATGAGAAATAGTTATCACAGGGTCC
Source organism: Nanomia bijuga (assembly GCA_032273505.1). Lineage (NCBI taxonomy): Eukaryota > Metazoa > Cnidaria > Hydrozoa > Siphonophorae > Agalmatidae > Nanomia > Nanomia bijuga. Next base: position 1,189 of record JAUKPT010001041.1, read on the forward strand.
AGGGTCCTATTTTCTAGACTTTTTCAAAAACTTTTGAATGAAAATAACCTTTTGTTTCCAGAATTCTGCTCAAAAGTACAATAATTATCCAGAAATTAGTGTTTTAAGTGCGTAACTTAACTCAATAAAACAGCCTTACGAGGCATCAAAAGTCCAGAATTTTCCAGAATAAAGAGCAAAACCAAATATCCAGAGTTCATCTTTCTTCAGTTTTCGAAATAGTCAATACAAAAAAATGAATCAATAAAAACATGAATTACTTGTAGAATTGTTCCAGTTTTCTCCACTCCTCATTCCTTCGAAGATGTTGAATGAAATGGTTGACTGCAGACGGACATTTGAATAACTCACGTTGAAAGATTTCTAGAAAATGAATTGAAACTAGATGAAGAAGGATAGAGACAAATCCATAGTCCTTTAGATATGCGAACTGAAAAGAAGGTAAAACTGAAAAGAAGGTAAAACAGAAAATGAAAAGAAGTTTTGGGAAGAGTTTTTATATCTTGATACTCGATTTTGCTTTTATTTTTCATTATTGGAAGTCTTTTTCTCCAGAGGGGGGGGGGGGGTTGGATTTCGATAAAAACAAACAAGCAATTTAATAGGACATGAGCAGGACTCGCTGTTCATAAGTATGTAACCAAGTAAGTCATCAAGGTAGTTTAATCAAGTTCAAGTAATCAAATAATCAAGTGAGGACTGGCAGGGACACTGGTACAAACTAACACAAGTTCCTGTTTTTTATATCATTTAATGATAAAGTGTTGGGACAAATATTTTTTTGATCAGAACATTCACCAGTCCCTACCAGATATCATAATTGTCTATCATAATATGCAATATCAGCCAAGACTAATGATTTAAACTGAAGAAAGTGACAAAAACACGCAAATGTGTGCCATTTTGGATTTTTCTTCTTTCACTTTCAATGGTTTAAAGAAGGCAAACCTGATGTAAAACATCAAGAAAAAGTAATGATGGGTGAGAACTTGTGTTACTGACAGTCTGGCGAACTGGCAGAACTGGTTTCATATCCCGAGGACTTGTTGGCGAGTCCTAAAAATGTCTACATGGTGCAAGACAGCAAATGGCTAAAATAATTTAAAAAATATACCAGATGTTTTAGGCTAATGATGTAATTCACGAAGATAGCCTTAAACACTTGTTACATGTAATGTGACACCATGACACTGATTCAGGATGTTGTAAAAGGGCAGGACCTAGACCAGATGTTGAAGATTTAACTGTGATATAAAAAATTGTACAGACTTACTAGAAGATAACGTTCTTTCAAGAAACAAAACCACCTAAAAGCAAAAAGGAAAAGATAAAAGCTGACATTTTTTTGCACTGATAACTGATATTAATTTAAATAACGTTCTTGCTATATGCATGAGTATATTTGTTCAGACTCAGACAAGGTATGCTGGCCGATTATTCTTGATGTCGTCAGAAAAGATCTCCAGAATTCTGATACATGAACATTTAAGGTTACTAGGCTATTTTTGGCGCTACTTATATAGCCAAAAAAATTCTAAAAATGCAGAATAAACCCTATTACATTTGGATTACCTTTTTTTTCAAATATTCTTTTTTTCACATTGATTTAGATGATTATTTACTTTCTAAATCTTGTCCCGAATTTTTTGGACCAAAATTATTAAAGTTTTACCTCCATCTCGATAAAAAAGATTGGAATATTTCCTGAGTGTATTTGATTTTTCTCTTTCCATAAAAACAAAGAAAAGTACCATAACAGGGCCGAGTTTCTGTTAAATAAAGATCTCTTCAGAATACACAAAATTTCTTTTGTTTAAGAGTAGTGATTAAATTCTGAGGCCCCAACGATTATACCAATAGATTATAACTACTATCATATAATTTGTAGAAAATTAATCAAACAATTTTTGAATTTTGTTTAAAGCAATCAGCATGTGAAATCTATGATGGATTACGTGAAAAATGTCGAAATAATTCAGGCCAAAATGGACCAATTCTTTATGACCACCACCGGTACCAGTTAGACATCATATGCAAAATTAAAAAAATATAATGATTTAAACTAGAAAAATGGACAAAGCCCATAAAAAACCGTCCAAATTGAGCCCATTTTACCCAAATTTGACTTTTATTGTCTTTCAAAAGACAAGCTTGATAAAAAAAATCAAATGATTTTACTTGCGACAATTCGTAGAGGCCTCTTGTGGCCTGTGAATTTCTTTTCTATAGTATATATTGGTTAACAAGAAAAACTCCTGACAGACGATCTGACATGGGAGAATCTAAAGGACCAACTTTCAAAGTTGATGGGTCCAAAAAGTGCACAATCAAATATAAATGATAAATTACAATTACCGTAATGATTGCGTTTCCATCACGACACTTCACTGCACCATTTAGAAGACCTTTCTTTTCAGATATGGACTTGTAACAGTCAAGTGTATAAGGCTAAAGATGAGATATGCATGTTATACGAACTGAAAATATGAAGTAAAAATTAAAAAGCAAACATCCATTAAGTCCTAAAGCCACGAATCTCTGAAGACATTGTCATTCTGATGTTATTCTCAACTATATTTCATTTTTTGTTAATAAATGTTGTTTCCAGGAATAAAAAGAAGTTTTAGCTTGATGGAATAATAATCTATAATGTGAGAAGTCGTGGGTTCGATCTCAACTTGATTCATGTAGATAGTAATATGTTTTTCAACATTTTTTTGTAACTTTATAGATTACCATCTCATAAATAATGATTCAAACCCTACCCTGTGATATTGAAAAAAGTTTGAAAAGTAGAGCAAAGCTTTGCTAAAAAAACTATGAGGTGATAAGCAGCTGTTTGAGAAAGACAGACCAGATTTTGTGTGTTTTTGACTTTTAACCAAAAATTGTTGTAGCGAAAACAAACGTAGTATATCTAAGAGAAAAATTTCATTTTAATCGTCTCTTTTAGTACAAAAAGTATCTATTCTAAAAAAAATGTACCTCTCCACGAACAATTCTTTTGATGGTATCTTGGACAGGAATCTTGAAATCCATACTCTAAAAGAATTATAATCAAATCTCATAGTGCTTAAAACGAGGGGTGAATAACTGCTGAGAAATCACATACACCTTCACAAGATATTCTGCTTTGGAAATCTCAAAGAAATCCTATTGTTTATACAGAGATCTTGTACCCATGAAGACTTTTATCCACTGAGCAAATTAGCTGTCATTAAAATATCTTTCAGGGTTATGTTGTAGTTTATCTAAGGGATTATATACATGTTACTGATTTGAATTTTTTTTAATTTTCACCCAAATTGTTCTTTATGTGTTTTTATATCTATTTGAAATCTGAAAAACACCAAGTCTCAAATTAAATTGTCCTTCCAAAAAGATAAAAGCAAAATGAATTGTCTACAAAAAGTGGATTTGCTGTCTCATGGGTGGAAAATTACATCGTCAAGAAACTGATTGTTTAACTTCAAAATGTTAAGTTTTGGTGATGTTTTGTAAGAACTAACATTTATATTAAGATTATGAATTGTAAATAATCCCCAAAATAATACTTACCTGAAGCTGCTTTTTGGCTTGTGCTAATTCATTTTGTAATCTTTTATAATCATTTTGAAGTCTTGTAAATTCATCAGCTGATATGGATGACTGAACAACTGGGCAAAAGAAAAACAAATATAAGTAATGAATTGTTTGCCTTCAGTAATGGGAAAAGGGTAAAATATTCTTCTGACCAAAATAATTATTCATTTCACAACATCACTTTTTAGCCTACGGCTATGCATGACTGTTTCATCATAAGTGCATTACCTTACCTTCCAAGGTTTCAAATTTCATGATAAAGCTAAATATACTGACAATCATGAAAATATCATTTAATTAGTTCAAAATTACATCATGAATATTCTGATTAGTGCACTTCAAAATGCATAATTTGATATTTTGTTTCAAATAGAAGTGATATCATTTCAAAATGAACCAATCAAAATCCTGGTGAGGAAATTTTCAATGAATTAAACAACAAATTTAGCAATAATTTGGATGCAATCCCCTTATACAAAAAGATCTTCTATTCTGAAATTTTTTCAAAAAATACACTTATACTAGAAATTCATACATGCATGGATTAATTTGTCAGTCTAATAATCCATTCTAAATAAATATATAATTATATATAATACAAAAGTTTTTATTATCCAGAAAAGACAAAAAGAAAATTCCAAAAACATCTTTTCTAATTATATATAATACAAAAGTTTTTATTATCCAGAAAGGACAAAAAGAAAATTCCAAAAACATCTTTTCTGACTATCAGCCCTTTGGGGCAACATCTTCCAATATGTGCTGACAATCTGAAAATGTAATCTGTTTATGTAAATGTGGATCTATCAGCAAAATAATCTGAAACAAAAAGAAATACAGTAAGCCAAGTAGGAATTGGAATAAAGGCTTTGCAATTATGAATTCTTAAGGTTCTTGACACTTCATCCCTTATAAATGAGTTATTGGAGGGAAAGCTAGACTCATATCTTACAGTTAGGAAGAACGGTATCTTCCAGATATAAAAAAAAGTGTAAAACTAAAAAAAGTATTGACCTCAAGATGAGCCTTTGCCTACTATCATTATAGTTATTAAATTTAGATAAACGATGAATAATTACCCACAAGATGTGCAGAAGCTGAAGGTTTTATGAAATATTATTTTCATTAAAATTTTTGAATAGCACTTATGCTGCTCTAAAAAAGCTTGTATCGAAAATGATAAAATGGTAAAATGTTTCTTTATAATTTGTTCCCCTTCAAAGAAACATTTTACCACTGCAACAAAACGGCTAAAACAGAGATTGGCTGCTCTGGTCAAATTTTGTCAACTTCCTAATTTTTCCTTTTAAACATACCAACTGCCTACTAAAATATGATTGAAATGAATAAGAAGACACATGATTTTGTTGAGATTATACTTTAACGATATATGCTTACATGTATATTGAGGTATTTGTCATATATATATATACAATTTGAATAATAAATTATAAAATAAATTAAATAATGAAAAAATAAGTAGTTATTCCGCTCGCCCATGAAGAAGAAATTAGAAAAAAAACTGATAATGATTTCAAGCGTTTTTATTTTCTAAAAATCTAAGAATATTTCAAGTTTAATCAAGCAGCAATGTCTCTAAGACAGCGCGTTTTAACTTGTGAGTCATTGGGTCTAATTATTGTGGATCCAAGGACAATATTTTCATGATCCAATATAATAAATCAATTATGTATCAATTCTTCATTCAATTAAAAGATCACATTATGTCATTAAGAGGTCATTCTCGTCAAATCATCGATTATTTTATAATTTTGCAGTCAAATAATGTTTTTCATTGTAATATAATTTGGGAATCTTTATCATGAGTTTTTAAGCTATCTTTAAGCCATTTTTATGTTTTTCTAAGGCACCAAATTTATGCTTAGTTAAATTTTAAAGAATTAAGGTCTGTGTCCATTATTTTGCTTTAATGAATATTTTTTGCAAATACCAAAAGATTTTTAATAATAATTTCTAAAAATGTAATGAAATTCGTTTCTTTGTATAACAATATGAGTATTAAAACAAATTTGATTCACTTGTATATAGTTAAGTTCATTATGGAGGTGTGAACCAATAATTAATAGCGATAAAAAACAATTAAAGTTTATCTTTATGACAACGTTCTAAGGAATTCGTAGTTCTTACAATCTTCTTTGAATTTTTTATTGTGTACATGATACTATCAGATTCATAAGACCTTGATATCTCTTCACAACAACATAACCGTCTCCATTGCCCTTTGATAAGAATCCTAGAAGCCAAACTCAACAACGTAGCCATAAGAGCAAGACCAAATATTAAACACAACGCTATTGGGATGTATATAAGAAACTTCCAACCACTGTAAACGCTGCGGTCAACTGGGATATCACCATAACCAATTGTGGTGAACGAGATAAAGTAATAATACAAGGCATCAACCCATGTCATATTATCTAGATCATCGTTAGTACTAATTAACGAACTAATAATAATTGATAATGAAAAAGAAATTAACGCAGCAAAAAAGGTTTTTAAATTATCTTGTTTCACGTTTCTTCTTCGAAGAATATTTCTTTCGAATATAACTATGATTTTCGACAATTTATGAATACCGATTTCAGCAGCAGCAGACAACATTGCTAAAGCAATGGGAATACCAATCAAAGCATATATTATTGTAACAATTTTCCCCTCAAAACATCTAGGTGTAACGTCACCGTAGCCAATAGTAAAAATTGTTGATGATGAAAATGTTGTCCATTTCAAGTGATTTCCCAGTGTCCATTTCGAACAATTGGTTGTCTTTGATTTCTTCTCTTCTCGAAATCCAGAAAGCGAACGCTGCGTTATATTAATATGGCAATGAAACTTTGATCGTAATGAAGCATACTTGTAATAACGGGTACAGTTCTCTTTCAGCTTGAAAATACTTTCTTTAAGTGCATCTGGAATGACATCTGGCTTCAACATACGAATCTCGGAACATAACGTATCAAAAACGTTAAACAGTTGACCTATATTCGGTTCATGATCAGAGACATGGTCGTTACAGTCTTCTTCGATATATGTAAATACAATCCCACCAATATTAACGTAAACAAAATACAACATTAGCAGAATGAAGAACTGAAAACATTTTGATTTTCCAGATACATTAACACAGACCATTGTTTATCAACATAATACCATTTTCTTTTTCACTTGATTTTATCAACACAAAAAAGTATGTACAAAGAAAAATTGATAAATAAACCCACAAACAAAAAAAAAAAAATGAGGAAAGAAGTATTGATTAATTGTTTATAAATATATGATAAAGAAAAAATCTTTTTGTGTGAAGCTTTATCGCATTTCTTGAAATGAAGATGAAATTATATATTCTGTAATTAAAAAAAATCATCAGAAACAATTTTTTTTCAATAAATCGTAAGTGCAAAAGAAAACTGAAGTTGGAACATCAATTACTCAAAAAAAAGAAAGAAAATCAGAAAAATTGATGATAAAACAAAAAGAAAATCAAGAGCAGTGATTGGTTAAAATCAAATTTTCTGAATCGAAACCGATTGGTTCAGTATGCAATATTTTTTTCTTTATGATGATTGGCTTAATAAATGATCAAATTATGGAAGAAATAAAAATATCAAAAGAAATAATGGATACACAATCCATCATCATTAAATAATAAAGAGAAAATTACAATCAAAATGAATTCTGTGTACAGGAGAAAAGAAAAGCAATGTAAATGGAATTTGTTGCTGTTCACACTTTTATTAATCTAATACATTATTCATGTTAAAGTTGCTCCTTTCCCATTCTAATGATAAACTGTACCTATTCATTATTTTGTTGACGAAACTAAACATTTTTGAATCTTAAAATAAAAAGATTTTCTCTTTTCAAAAATTCTCGAAAAATTCTTTAATAAATCTCATCAACTGCAAACAAAAATATAATATAAAAAAAAACATATAGAAAGAAAATGTCGTTGTAATCAAGAAAAAAAGGAATGAAAAATAATAAGAGCATGCATATAAAGGTTTATTACCACATAATATTCATAATGAATAATTAATGTATTTTTAGTAATTCCCATTTGATGTTGCTCTGTTTATTATTACCAAGGAATAATAGAACAATAAAAGCATTGATACAACTCCTACAATTCAAAGAAGAAGAAAATGGTGAAAAATGCTTACATGAAAATATTCAATAAAAACAAATCCTGTTCTTAATTATGGCGCTGCACACATTGTCACTAACTTAAACCAATTCAAGACTTTTACTCAATATATTAAAATACTTGTTTGTATCACTCAATGAGTTTTTTAAAAATAGCCCACATCGAAACAATGGAACAAAAGTTGATTCTAGCCAGGGGTTATTTCTGAAATATTTCTTATCTATGGCGTTTATAAAAGATAACAAATTCCAGTAAGAAAACATTGCTTGAATTATTTTTCGTTCTTATTGCAAGTCAGAATCTTCTGTCAATATATCACAGTTTTTAAACAATAAGAAATTAAGGTGAATTTGAAAAATCAATTTAAGTTTAGTTTTGATGAGTAAATTAAATAGCTCTTTAGAAACGAATGATTTTGTTCTGATTATACTTACAGATATTTACTCATTTATTTGTGTGGGGAGAACAAAACCTTTTTATCAAAAGAAGCATTGAAATAAATATGCAAAAAACCCAACTATTTTTAAGTAAAAGATATTTAAGTCAAAGATAAAGAACTTTACTAAGAAGATAAGAAAAGATAAGAAAACTGGATGATAACAGAAATTATAAAATAAATATATTTTTGAGTCGAAATAGGTTATATCTAAATCAATTCAAATAAAATTCAATTTCAAATAAAAAATAATAAACAGATGTACGCTAGGGTAAAAAATAAATTTCTAAAGGATTTCAGGGTATAGCTTACCACTCATAAAAAAGACTGAGCAATCTGGAAAAAATCTGGAAAAATGTGTCAGACAAATCTCGCAAAATCTGACAAAATCTTCTCAGGTTGAATGCCTGATATGCCAGGACTTAATAAAATAACATGATAGCATGGATAACATTATCAATACACTGTATCAATAAGGCATTGTCTTGAAATTTGATTGGCTGATAATCATTATGAAGATAATTGGTTGATCTGAATATATTTTCATGTTTCAAGTTTAGACTAATTATCAAATGTTAACATAAATATGATGATGTAATTTTCAACCAGGCATATTTTTTATTAATAATCAATAATTTGCAGACAATTCCTAAAGAAAATGTCGATAATATTTGTGTGCAATCACTTTCAAAGTTTAAAGATATTGGTCAACATAATATGGATGCTATTTTAAGGTCTCTCTAGAAGCTAAATTACTCATCTGATTGATTGTAAATTACGTCATCAAGATTCTGTTTTTGATTTTAACTAAACATCAAATTATGACATTTCAAATTGAGCCTATTAGCTTTCTGGTGCTGTATTCTCTAACCAATAAAACAGCTAAAATAGGTAAAAGGTATAAGTACTGCTCTACTATAAAACAAGCCTTAGATGAAACAATTCTCATTGCATTGATCAATTTTGTTATTACTCAGTGGATGAATGGCCAAGTGGTTAAGGCTTCAGACTCACTACACTGGATACCATTCACTTCATGGGTTCAGTAGCCAGTTGTGCCAAAAATTTCAATATATTAGGTTAGCAGTAAATTTCAACTGCTCTTTGGGTCTGATTCTGAGATTATCAGACTGTTGACGTCAGGTCAACCCATACGAAGACAACTATTGAAGAAATTCTGCAAATACTAACAATTCAAGTCCATACCAGTGTCTGCGATGCCCTCATCAAAGGTGACAATCACCCAGTGTAGTCAATTACTTCTTCAATAAAGGTGAGTGGTGCAAGGCGCGTCTTGCGGACTTCCTCGCGTTTAACTATCTATCATCCTTGAAAGGGTACATGCTCTACCGACATATGTACAAGGTATTGCTGACTCTGGTTTGCCAATAGCACCTTCAAAGTTTGTCCACAACAACTGCATGTCAATAAAGATGCTAAACCACCTGTCACAAGGAAGCAAAAATAACGAACACATGGTGTCACAGGATGGTTGTGATGCGTAGGCCCAACAGCTGTAAATTGCTAAATAAGCATTGCAAGCATGTAACACACCATACCAAGTTACCATTTCATGCTGCATGTCACGTAGCCGCAGATTCTTGGAAAACTGTTATTGAAGAAAAGGATTCTACAGTATGATGATGTATGAACCCGATTGTCACGTTTTGTACTCCATTCAAATGTTATTATTTTAAAAAGGGCTTTTACAGGTACGTGCGCTTGGGCAATGCCTACAACCGGCCACCTAATGCTAAGAGAGAGTTACCGACGATCCAATCCATTATGACATGTTCCTATCAAGGGTGAGATGTTAGCCATCATCTGGGGTCTTAAACAAAATATGTTCTTCATCCTTGGTTGTGATAACCTCATAGTGGTGAAGAAGTGAAGATTTTTGGAGAATGTATTCTAAACGATATCTAAAAGACATGCTTCTTCTGTTTAAAGCAATGAGATCTACCATGGTTCTTTCAAATTGCACAAAAAGGAGGGTAATGAACCACGCTGCAGGTGCCAACGACATCAGTGAGAGTACCATGATGGACATAATTAAGATCAATGTATAACTACTCTTTCCATATTTTAGAAAACAATTGTTTCAGATACTTAATGCAGACACTCCTCGCATACATCCATACCGGTATTCAAGAAAAGCATCCTCAAAACCATATTGGAGGTACTGTGATGGATTATAAGAATTGGACGGCATCATATCATATAAAGATTAATCAATGGTCGTTGATATGTTGCATGCAGCACACCAAGGCATTTCATTAATGGAGGCACAAGCTCATGCTACGTGCTTCTGGCCAGGTATAACCAGAGAAAAAAACAGGGCCAGAGCATCTTGTGAAGACTGCACTAAGAACGCACCCTCAAAACCTTATAAACTTCTTCAACCATGTAGTCCACAACTACCTACCTACTTTAAGGATAAAAAGATTCGCAATTTCACGATTTTTTTTGGCCATTTGCCAATTTTATACCCACAAAATCGTAGCTGTAAGGCCAATCACAAAAGTTTTTACCCACAAAATTTTTCCCATGGTATTCTGGGTTTTCACTACTCCGAAAAATATCTAAAATCAGGATTTTTGTGCAAAGATGTTGCAGTTTGCTATGGTTTATCCCTGCAAAATCTCTCAGACCAACCATTTGCGAAAGGTTATACCCGTAAAACTTAATTTCAATCTCTCGCTTTCGAAAAAAATTTCTACCTGCAAGGCCTGATATCTTCGAATGTACACCAGGAACACCACAAGTGTGGTGTTTGATCATCGACATCCTTGGGCACAGTTGTGAAAGTTAATGGTTCAGGACGTCTAACATAACGTTATTGTAAGTTACTTCAGAAATTTGTACGCGTATCACCTTCCTTAGCATATCCAACTAAACCAAGTGTTCTTCCCACAATCAGTTATCTCTGATAAACACAATTTGACTGGCGACCAGCATCTTATCTTGACCATGACGCTAAAGCCTTGCACCTTCTACTTATGGACCCGAGAAAGGAAAATGGGTATGATGAATCAGCCCACGTTAATTGTGAAGGGTGTAGGGATCTTCCCCATTATCCTAGACACTTTACCTTTTGTTCATTTTATTTCACGTTATTTTATTTCACTTAAGATTAAACAACAATAATAAATACATAAAACATTTCTTCTTCTTTTGATGAGACTTTCTTCAATGCTATGCATGATTGGTTCATTTGAAAGTGGTTACCTTACCTAACATTAACACATCACAACAGAATATGAACTGATAATTTTACAAAAACTGAAAATAACTAAAATTCGAAGAAAGGTTTTTATCAGATTTCAATGTAAGAAAAATGAAACGAGAATGAGGATACATAAAAAGTAGCAGATCTTTCAAGTTGTGTCAAGAGAAAGAACATCACAAGACATCTGAATCGAAGCCTTTTCTTGCCAGAGCATCAAAATGAAATAAATCATGTCACAAGATAATATCTTATTCCATTACATTACAGAACTATGACATGACTGACTTTTCTTTGATCCAGTGACAGTTTCTACAAGAAGTTTCTTTATCAACAAAGAAAAATTTAGTAAAATTGACTCACTACTCACAATGCATAAGTCAATATTTTAGGAATAAACGGACTAAAGGAATAAACGGACTAAAAAGGGACTTTTTTTATATAGCGAAAGAAAAAATGAAAAATTCATCTTAGATTCAAAACTGACTCTTTGTGTTTAGAAGAAATGGAAATGAAAACAAAAATATTTTCATGAGAAGGATGTGGCATTGATAGGGTATATTCATCAGTTATTACTAATACAGAAAAAAAAGATTAAGAAAATTTATTACGAACGAATATCTATTTTATTATATTGAAGTCACTATACTGGTACATAAACATCAATCTAGAGTAGTCAATAGCCCTGACCTGATTTAGGAATGTTTTCAATACTCCAATTGGCTAATGAATTGAGCTAATTTTACCCACTTTTGCCCAATTTTGTAGACTAGTTTATTGAGACTTATCTTTGTGAACATGAATTTATGAACTTGTTATTTTTCGAAATGGAAGGGGCTACACCATTTATAAATCCATTAATAAAAAAGTTTGGACATTTAATTAATTTACAACCGTTCTGCTGTGCAGAGTTTAGAATCAGATGCATGGTATGCGATTGGATCGAAGGTCTTCCCAAAGATTTTAGGCTCCCCCTAAAATCGAGGTCCCCCGAAAAAGCAAAAACTGAATGGTACCTCCAAACATTGGTCCCCACTAAAACTAAAAAATATCCCAGTCAGCAGGTGTTCAGGTCCCCCTGAATTCCCCTTCCATAATTGAATTCAATTTTTTGTTTGTAGGTTATATATTAGAACATGACCAATAAATATACCCAGAAACAACTTTTCCACAACTTTGATCTCATCAATAGTGAGATATCAGTTTTCAGCAGCGTTTTTTTGTGTCTAGCACCAACAAATTAAAAAATAATTGAGTGCCTCAATACTTTGTGTGCCTCAATAGATTGTGTGCCTCTACACTGTAGTGGGTAGATACAGAAAACTAGTAAGATTATAGAATAATAAAATGTTCACGCTGAAAACATTAGTTACTTTATGAACTTGTGAATTACAGTTAATTATTGTTAATTGATGTTTTTGAATTTGGTAAACGTGCACTGTTCAAGACAATAAGGAAATGAATGAAAATAATGCCAAAAATCTAATGAATCCTTTTACTATGGAAAGAACCACAACTTTATGTGTCTGACTGACTGGCCAGACTTCACATGGTCCCCCCCCCCAACCATGATCTTTGGGGGAGTAAAGGTTATGGTGATTTATGATGGGGGAGTAGACCTGTATTTAAACTTCGTGGGGGCGCCAAATGTTATGGGGGACTTAAATTATTACTTTCACCCAACTATTTTGTCCTCACAATTCTGTTAACTCATATTTGGACCTACCGACATAAAGAGGTTGGTCCAATAAATTCTCCAGTTAGAATCATAAGATTTTCCTAATTTTGCAAATCATAATAGCCTATAATGATTTCTTAATGGTACTGCTGGTCATAAAGCTGAAAAAAAAATTGGCTTGAATTTAGTCCCAAATTCTGGGTTTTGGTGAATATCTTGACTTTTCCTAACTCAGTTTGTCTTATATTACATATGCGGATTGTTTTAAAAAGTATTCAACCATAAAGGATGTTGTTTGTTTTTATCCCAATTTTCTGTTCTAAAATTGTGACAAATGATTATATTTATTAAGTTCTTCTTTTCCACAATATTGTTACACTAAAGTTGTGAGGAGTGTGCATGGGGGGATTTTGTGCCATGGGGGAGTAAAAGGAAAATTTTAGTGATGGGGGACTTGGCCAGATGGGGGGACTTGAATTATGATGGGGGCTTCCTGAGACCCCGAGGAAACCATGCTTCATATATAACCATCCCACTTAGATAAAAGAAACAAAGTGGTCTTACCCTGTCCTATTGTTTCATTCCTGTTAACATCTTTCTTCTCTCCTAAAATAAATGGAATAATTATGTATGAAGATAATGCACTCTTTTTATGTAGAAAATGGATGCATAGATGTCATCTCAATAGGAAGCTGAGTCTGTTCCATATTAGTGGTGTATTGCATTATTTGTATTTCTATCTAAACTAGTTCTCAAATGCAAAGTTTCACGTTCCTACTACTAATACTTCAGCCAAAATAAGGGATTTTAGCTATTTTGTGCCCAATTTGACCCAAAAAATGTACAATGACTTCACAATAGCAAGCTGAATCTTGTTTGAGTTAATCATTTATCACACCAGTTATATTTATCCTAGCATCCAATTATTGGGTTTTGAGCTCCCATCACTTATATTTCAGTAAAAAGAAGAGATTTTAGCTATTTTAGGCCCAATTTTGTCCAATTACGATTGCATGACGTCAAAAATCATACCAAAATCGTGACCAAAATGGTCATAATTTCTTCTGAATATTTTTACTGGAACTCGCCATTACTTCTTTTTAAAATCTATTAATTCAAAGGAAGGGGTTTGTCTGTGGTTGTTTTGATAAAATTCACTGGAAGTAGGCCTAAATAACCTTCATTATACAGATGGAAATGCAGACAGATTTTTTTTTATATTATTAATGAAGAAGGTTCTTCCTATCATCACCATCTGTAACCCAAAAAGTGAGCCAGCTACTTTTTATAAGCTTCCAAAAATTGGTAATTTTTGCCCATACAGTATTTTTAAAGCACCCATGAGAGACCAATACATATTGAAAATCTTTGGAATTGACTGGAGATATTTTTTGGGCCTCAAAGATATGAAAAGCAATCTCTAGTTTTTTTTCTAGACCTTTTGAATATTGAATATTGAATATTGAATATGAAAATTTTTCATGTAGCACAAGAAATGTCCAAATTTAACTTCTTCATATTTGGCGAAATATTTGGAATATGAGAAAAAAAAAATTACAAAACCATACCTTTTTTTTCATCTAATTTTCGTGTTTAATCCAGCTGTCTGATTCATTTTTAAATCTGAACATTTTAAGGCACACTTTCTTCTAGGGTGCCCTGAATTTTGCTTGGGAAATTTTGCTCAAAAAAGTTTAAATAACTTTTCTTCTAATTTATTCAAGGTCAAACGTGGGTAACTGGACAGACTACATATTAACATAAAGTAAGGGTTCACGTTTCAACGCAATTTTTCGCGTGTTTTATTGGTTTTAAGGGTATACTTGTGGTGCCTCTTATCAGCTAATTTTTAGGGATCTTTCGATTGATCTACTTGGATTTATAATTTGACGATTTTGAAAATTTTTTAGTCACGTGACCAATGTTTGGGACGATTTTTTCTCGAAAACAGTAGGTTTTTTGGCACATACTCAAGGAATATGTTATCAGCTAATTTTTTCTACTCTTTCAAATGGTATATTACGTTTAAGCTGTATCTTTTAGTTAAAATTGACAGTCACGTGACGTGATGACGTCACAATGGGGGTATCAGTGGCGGATCTGGAGTGTATTCAGTGTATTCATGAATACACTCGTCTCAGAGAGACTTTTTTTTTTTTTTACTTTATTTATATTTATAGAAAATCAAATCTAAAGGAAAAGCTTTATTTCGAAAAAACTTTTCATTTTTTTTTTTAATTTCCCGCTCGTTTTACATTTTAATGCAAAAATATTTTTAGCGCGTATTTGGTTGTCTCCCAGTCTCCTTGATTTAGGCCCGTTATTATATGTTTTATAAAGTTGCCCCGTTTTA
>JAUKPT010001043.1:0-16615 GCA_032273505.1 Nanomia bijuga
AACACAGATTTGAGAATGATTGGTCAAATATTACATTATCTGTATTATGATTCGTTCAATTTAAATTCGTGGTCACAAATTTCATTTCTCGCTCCGCTCGGAGGTTTTTTACCATGGTTTAAATAGTATTTAAAATTGTTTATTTGTTCATGATTATTTCAAAAGTAATCTGTCAAAATGTTTTTATTGATTTTTTACCAGAAGTAATCAAATTCAAACTGTGTTGTGTAAATTAGGATATATGAAACCAATAATTTGTTATGAGCTTCAGTCAAAAACAAGAAGAAGAAAATGCAAAAAAAACTGAAATTACTTTCCACAACACATACCGGTCTAAAAAAAAAAAATTAAAAAATTTATTCTTAGCAAATACTATGCACAAGTCAAAATCCAATTCCATGATTGAAATATACATTCTGAAATCCCTACTTTCAATTATCTACAAAATGCCTCCTAGTCAAACGAAGAAAACATATTGACCTAGAGTATCCTTTGCTTTAACACTGGTTTTTGCCTTCTTTAATTTTCGTCCTTTTCTCCATTTCTATACTTGCGCTTTTGCCTTCTTCTAATCTTTTATTTTCATTCAAACATTTGACACACGAAAATACCACATACCCCCAAATTTTAAAGCATATATTTTTTAATTTCTCCTTCTAGCTAAATCAATAGATTTCATTGACCTAGAGTACGTAACCAAATACTATAGTTTTTCATTTTCATCTTTGTCATTGTCTTCCAATCTACTTCGATGTCTTTTTCCTTCTTCTAACCTTTCGATTCCAATTCAAACTTTTGTATACGAGACACACGAACCACTAGACTCAAGACCGAAAATCAAACTTTAAACTCATCTTTTTGTCGGCTGTATATGTTACTTTTTGGAATATCAAACTTTTAACTCTACCCTTTTGTCGGCGAAATTTGTTATTTATTCTTTGCATGCTTTGTATACGGTTTTTCTCTTGATTTTCTTTTTGCCATACAACAATTGACTTTAGTTTGTGCTAAACTTAGTATAAACATAAAATAGTTTTCGTGAAATATTATGATTTGGTTTACCATTGAGGACAAACGTTACACAATTCATATTTCTTCAAGTGGGCAACATATCTGTCACAAAACTTCTCATGTTCACTTTGTTTATTTGGATTCAGGTAATTATATTCGTTTTTTTTTCTGGATGATGGTTCTTATTTAACAAATATGAGCAGTACTTTATGTGAGAACTTCAATGTTGTAAAAAATAGATTAAAAACTGCACAAATAGTTGATAAGCTGTACCGATTATTAGAGCAATCTAATTGCGTCTTATACATACAAAACTGCTTGTCCAACATTACCTCTACACTACACTACTATACAGCTACGAATATGGACACCCTGCAGGTAGATTAGGATGTGTGTTGGAAACATATTATATGCCTGCTGTTAAATGAGATCAAGGTTACTTCAATACTCAGGATGACATGGCACCTTTCTATAAACAACCGTTGACAACTGTATGGATGCATCTATATCGTACCTTATTCAAACTTATTCTCATCATAGTGATGTTGTAGATATCAAAATAAATAAATAAATCAACGCGAATAGCTTAGTCATCATCGGGACAAATATTATTGCAAGGTTGTTGATAAAAACACTTTTGGGAAAAACATTGTTTTGTTTAGTTGCTATGAGGTATCTTCTACTGGTTAGGGAACGTCGAAAAACAGAATTTGTGTTTCTTAGCGTTAATTTGTCCACTAAAATTTTACCGCTTTACCGCTTAGCGGATATAACATTTTTTTTTCGCTTCAAAACCTATTTTCGATGTGCAACGATTGGTTCCATGAAGATTCCTTTTGACATCATCCTAACATTATAATAAATATATTTATCATAATTTATATTTTCATCGGTGATAATATAAAATTAATATAGTCCTAAAATTTGATTTTCATTTATTTCTGTTTTTGTGTTTCTTTAGCCGACTTAACAATGTTCACGACCCCCCCCCCCTTCCTTAGCAGCCGAATTACCGCTAAGAAAGACAGGTTCTGTTTCTGGACGTTCCCTTAGAATGTTTAGAGAATCGTAAGTTTAGTAATGATTTACAGCGGCGGATCCGGCCCATTTTCTGAGTGTCTTCAAAAATGATATTTATTTTCCCACTTAGCTATAGGGAAATTTAAAATTGAAACACTGGAAACGCATGGGAGCACATACTCTAAGGACCCATTTTCCAGAGTGTTTGCCATCCTTTTGAACTCAGTTTAACAATTTATAGGGCCAAATTAAAGCCAATCTTAAATGATGTACTGCCAAAAAGAATCGCTCTTATCAAAAATGAGTGTCTTCACTGAAGACACTCGAGATCCGCCACTGATTTATAAGCACAACTTCTTAGGCCTTTTCGGGTGAGACGGAATTGATATTATTGTGATTTCTTTTTTTGGTCTAAGCTGCCGATCCTAGTGTCCATCTCTTTCTTATAAGAAAATACTTTATATCTGTAATCCTTAGCGTCCAGCACTTTACCCCCCCCCCCTCCCCCACACAATATTCTCCTACTCCCTATGAATTTCGAACTTTGATTCGCCCTTCAGTAATCTATTTACAACCTATTATATCCAGATATAAGATTCTTCGAGTTCGTTCGAATTGTCCAGAACATTCGGGAAGTTACTTGATCAAAACTTACAAAAGCTATTTCAAATTTTTCCAGATTTGATAATTTTAAAAATAGAGACATGGCTTAAAACATGAGTCGAGTTCTCTGAGATTAAATTTTGATTCATAAAAAGAGCTTGCAAAACACAGGACGGCAAATCGGAATTAAAGAATTGTATTTATATACAAAATTTTAAAATGAATCGAGTCCGTTAGAATTATATCCCTTTCTTTAAAATTCAAAAATAGTTTGTTGCCAATAAACGAGTCGCATTATCCGAGGGAACATTATCTGTAAAAGTGAACTATGGATTGTGATATAGTTAGGGTGCTTGCTGTTTACTTGGCACTTAGTTTTCTTTCTTTCTTAGTTTTCTTTCTTAGTTTTCTTTCTCTCATTTAAAGAGTTTTCTTGCTACAGGAAAATCCGTATTAAATTGTTGACACCGCGTTTTATCTCTCCTAGGGCCTCCTATCATTAGTAATGTCTACATCACTTTTGGAGCAGCCCTCTTACAAATTAATCATGTCGACTTGATCTCTAGACAGGTTATATTTATGATTTTTCGCATGTGTAAATTTATTTTATGTATTTTTTTTACACGGAATGACACGGTTTTTCTCCAATACCCAAACTTTTTAATTTTTATTGAGGAAGACACTTAAATATTCACCTTTCCGAGTTACGTCACTTATCTCAATGTTTGGCACCGCTAAAATGGTAGCTATGGTAACCATGGTAGCTAAAGTATTAATGGACAATTAAGTAACCTTGAGAGCGCATAATCACGCGAAAGACATTTTTTTACAAAAGATTTCGTACGTTTTGAAAATTAATTTTAATGGATCTCTAAAAATACATCTATAAATTTTACTTAATGTGCCATTTTGTGCAATTTTATGATTGTCGAGTAGAAAATATGTATTATTTGACAAGATATATTACCTGAAGATGTATAAAAAAGACTAGATATGATCTAATTATCATTAAGAATTAATAAGAATACCTTAATATATTTATTTTGGAAAGAATATACTTCAAGAGTAAAGATACGCTTGCGGTCAAAAAGAGGATATTTTCTAGATAATATTTTTTGGTAAAATTTTCTCATAAGTTAGTCGTCCATAGTCACTACATTCTACCAAAATTAGGGCTTTGAATAAGTAAAATCGACTTAGCTAATGGCGACCAAAGAATATTTGGTAAAACCTCATTATTTCCACTAAATATCATTGATTCATATTAAAAACCAGTTTGATCTTAATCCTATACTACCTAATCTACAGATTGACAGAATTTGAGTTAGAAGAATCTTGTCGGTGACATTTGGGCCTTATCCTAAGCTGGTCATACACCATTTAACTTTGGCGAAATTTATATTTCCAATATCTTAATGCATATCTAGGGTGGTGAGTCAAAATGACGATGAAAAATCACGGCGGAATACGAAAAACAAAAATAAAACGCGTCTAAAATCAAGCGGAATGACGAAAATGACTACCTTGGGTTTTTTTGGCATGCGTTAAGGGTAGATTAATTTCTTGGTAAATATTCAATAAACTTCCACCAAACTTGAGATTTAGTCTTTTAGCATAGCAAACAGTAATATGAACAGTAGTATGGACAAAATTGAACAATTTCTGTTTGCTATTTTCAATTTTCACAATGAAAGTAAGCTTATAATCGTGTTCAAAAATCACTCAGACCCAACAAATCATTGCGTATTTATTATTAAATTTGCTATGCTATGTTGTGTACTGCTATATTTTTTCAATACTCGATTGTAGTACACATTCCATTCCAATCAATCGGGTCGTTTTCAAATGTTTGGCATAGATAAATTTCTATCGGAAGTAAGTATGCTTCGTTTTAATCATTTTGAAAATCTTTTTTTCGATCGGACTTAGTAGCATCGTGTAAATACGTTGCGTCGTTACGAACACTTTTTTTTGGCGACTTAATGGAATACACCAAACATTTTTGTTTAATTCACTAAACATGGTTGAATAATTTTGTCTCTCTATTTTGTAGAACTGGGATTAGAACTATACATGTGATTGGAGCTTTCATTACTTTGTTTATTATATTTGCTTCACCACGGGATTCTTAAACAAGAGGTCCATTCTTAACCTTGAGGGGGAGGGGTCACTCAAATGTCGTACACTATACCAGGACATTTGATTATTTTAAACTTAGGTTAGAGTTCCTATTCCTCTCCTCGAAATCTCGCACACTTTTTGAGGGAGTGATCCACCCCTCTCCCAAACTGATCAGGATCCTAGCTAAAAAAGAAATCCAAACAGGATATATTTCTTCAGAAACATAATAAACAAGAAAGTATTTCAGTTCCAGTTCTCGTTCATGCAAAAATATATTTCATCCACTACTTATTTGATTTGTTTTGTACATATAATCAAGAAACTTATACTTCATATTTGGTCTACGAATAGGTTTTTTTTCGAATTATTAGCAATCGATTAATACAAATGATAAGCAATTACTCAATAAACACATGTTTCATCTATTTCTAACTCAAGAAGATATATTTGCCAACATATGTTAAATGGGACGCAATATTGTTGTGATAAATCATGAAAAGCCCTTAAGATTTCCCGATCAACGTCGAAAGGTTGGTGAAAATTAAAAGACAGCAATCGCCTAAAAGCAGATTACTGCGAAACAAGTTCATAGATAAGCCTGTAAAAGAGAGATATCAAGTCAGCTTAAGTATTATGCTTGAACACATGGGTGACTAAACGAAGGCTAAATTAGAACTAAGATCCGTGTGTATGTTAAAACGCGTTATCATAATGTGTGCAACAAAAAATATTTTTTTCTTCCTTAAGGCTCGACATATTTCAGGAAAATTCATGATCTGAGCAACTGCTAAAAGTTAACTTTTAAGCATATTGGATTTTACTGAAATTATATGATTATGCAATTATAGCACTGACCACGGCCAAATGAATAACACGACCTGACATGTTACGGCTGATGACTAAATATCTCGACGACGCAAGATATAAACTTCTTACCTTATATACACCATCATATGACCGGTTAAGGGTCTCAAAAACGAAAAGGTTTCGAGAAAAAATAGAGAAATTATGGACAGTTTCTTTTTTCCACTAAGGCCGAAAATAAAAATAGTTATGTTTGCGCAGTACCGCCCGGGTGGATTATTTTTTCAGCTCATCCGGGCGCAGGAAAATTTCCACTATTCCATTTACGTGTATACATCAACTTTTTCTTTTTTTCACCCCTCTGCATTTCCCGATGATTGTTTGGTAAATTGACGTTTTTGAATTTGAGTGGACAAAAGTCAAAATGGAGGTATCCTGTGTTGTATTGAACATAGCACTATTTTTCCCTAAAAAAGGAAAAAAAAGCATTTCCGGCCGCCCGGGTGAGATTTTTTGTGTCCACCCGGAACGGCGCAAACATTACTATTTTCTTATTCGGCCTAACGTCACTCGCTTCTTCTAAAGGAGACAGGGAATCCGTACATGAAGCGGTTGGTAGTACAGGGATAAATGGTCTTGGTCAGAGAATGAAATTTACAGACGGGGAATAATGAATAAAATATCATGAATGTAGCAGTGGATTACCCTTCTTACATTACTAATTAGGTATAGTTTAGTATAGTATAGTAAATATGATGTTTGATATGTAATGGGTGTTTAAGTCCTGTAATTAGCCATAATGCGCATTAATAGGAAACTTGATTCCTCAGATAAGAATATATACCTGCGACATCAACATTTGAGCGCGCGGCGTTTGCATCTAAATTTGCATCTAAATGAAATGAGGCATTATGTATTTTTGTGTGCGTTCAAGGGATTGGTCTTCATGTATACAGAACTGATTAATGGAAGGGGATAGATTTTGAGGGAGAGAGGGGGAATTGATTTTGGGTTTAACTTATTTTTGGTTGATCACAATTCACGTTGGTAACGTTATCTGGCTTTTCGTCTTGAATGGGAGGGGTCAGAATTTCAACAAATTTTTAAGGCTGTGTTAACAATTTTGCCTAATTGTCAAAGATATTTTCATTTATCCTATAGTTCAGTATTAAGAAAGACCAACCCCTATATCAATCAATTAATAGAACGAATGAATAAAATAAAATTATATTGTAAGAAATTAACTCAGGTAGTAAAATATCCCTTGCAGTGCTTCAAATGCATAATCGGTATAGTAATTTAAAATATAAATAGATAAACGTGTTCATCATATCTCTGGGGATTTCCATTATATCGAAATTGTCGCCAAACTATAGCTAATTCTATCTGTTAATTGGTTGTTAATTACATCATCAAGATCATCAAATTGTGGCATTCTAGATTGAACGAATAAGCTTCTTGATGCTGTCATTTCTAACCAATCAAACGGCTGATATGATACAGCCGAAATTTGGCGAAAATTAACGTTAAGAATGAAGGACCGAGAAAAAAAGTTGACGAATCTCATTTTTAGTTTGAATGGTAAAAAAAGGGGAAACCTGCAAAAGTTAAAAATTCGCTCTATTAACCAATCATATGGCTCACAATGACAATTGTGTTTCAAATTCCAAATCAAGCATCGCATCGCTAAAAGCGAGCGTTTTTAGAAAAATGAAGCAATTGCTCGAATCATTAACAAGCCGTTGGAATCTTCACAGTAAATTTGCAAAAATCTCATTAAAAGTCGCATATTATCATGCAGGTTTCACAGGTTTTACCGTGTTTTGTGTATATGTTTGTATTTAAATATGTGTATTTTATTATGGCGACGTTAAGTTATTGTAAGTGATTGTTGCCTTGGTTATGATGGCCAATCCTATTCTTTGATTGGTTCGTTATTACATTATCAGGATTTTGATTGGTTCTTTCAGAAATATTTAATTCATTTTTTTATCAAAGCATAAAATTGTGACATTTAAAATTGAGCCAAACAGCTTTCTGATGATCTAATTACTTACCAATCTAACGGTTAAAATAGCCGAAATTTCAAATATCTTGATGAAAGAGTTAAACATTAGGGATTGTCTACAAATTATGGTAAAATTTGCCGTTTGATTGGTTGGAAATTACATCATCAAGAATCTTATTGGTTTATTTCAAAATGTCATCATTTGATAATTTGTTGAAGTCAGAAATGATGATAGAAATGATTAGTGAACCAATCAGATTTTTGATGATGTAACTTTGAACCAATCAAATGGCAAATTTTACCACAATTTGCAGACACAAAACCTTACCACTCGTTCTACCAGTATGAAATACGTTAGCATCCAGTACTTAAATCAATATTACAAACGTAGAAGCAATTGGGAGAACTAAATCGAGCACGGACTGTTACTGCGATATTTATTGCAATTGCTATTCTATCGGAAACTTCTATCTAATACACTACTTGCAGATTGACTGATCTTCCGGATTGGCGTCTGGATTGATTTTTCCGGATGACTGACGCAGGCAGAGTTCGAGAATCTTACAACTTTCCGAGCCGCACAAAATCTTAGGTTAAAATTTTCCGAACTAGTCTACAGCAAATTGATATAACTCTAATATGAAGGTTGTAGTCTAGAAAAAAATGCGTAAATGGGCGGAAACATTGATTTTCTAGACTGTAGTAAAACATCATTATAGAGAAAATAATGCTCAGTTCTGGATACATGACTACATTGCTGAAGGGGTTGTCTAGAAATTATAGTCAAATCTGACGTTTGATTGGCTGTAAGTTACATCACCAAGAATCTGATTGGTTCAATTCTAATTACTTTCATGATTTTGCCATTATTTCTTTTTTACTCGAGTAGGCTAACCATCAAGGTTCTGATTGGTTAATTTAAGAATGTCACTCTGCGTTCCTTTTCTGAGAGCTTGAAATTATTTAGTGAACCAATCAGGTTCGGGGCAAATTTTACCATAATTTGCAGACAATCCCTTAGCGTTGATTTTCTTTTTTAGTGAAGACTCTACATTTGTCCATTTTCTACTTGACTAGGACTTGAAGCAAAGTTTTAATAATGATATCTGTACTATTTCTGCTCATCACATGTGACAGCACACAAAATATCTAATATCAGTGGAGGATCTGTTTTTCTTACTGAGTATCTAAAACAAATATTTCACTCAAAACTTCTCACTTAAGGTGGGTCCCGAATGGTAAGTTTCAGGTAATAAAATCATTCTTAACGTCTAGAAACTCATATTTCGGGATCCATGTATCTTCTATTTTTATCATTATTTTTTTATTATTTATCTCTAAAATTAGTGTATTCATGAATAAACTGAATAAATTCCATATTTGCCACTGAAGATCTACAAGCTAAATTAGACACATGTCGCATATGGTATTGTCTAGTTTGACTTGGATTAGGTTACAGCGGCGTTGCCATTGAGCCCATAACTGTCCAACCTACCATAATAATCCGGTTTAAGAAAACCATGAATTTTACCTGTTGTTACTAGAGGCCTTGTATAGGCACCATCTAGATTCTGAACTTGAGAAGCAATGTTGGATTTTGTTTCCGCTTGGGCGGTTTGTTGTTGCTGTTGCTGTTGTTGTGGTTGAGCTGGTGCGACGTTTGCAGCCACTTGATCATCTAGTATAATCGTTGAGAAAAAAGAACATGAGGAAAACATTTTTGTGATTAGGCAGTATTTATCTACGTGCTTTTATTCTTTGTTGCGATATTTTAAAGAGGAAAGCTGTATGCTTGGTGCTCGTATTCAGTGCAAAACGATATTTGAAAATATATGAGCATTTGTTCTCAACGTTTGTAAAAAAAGGTAAGCGGAGCTGGATGGTAACCAAGGAAATGCAAAAACATATGCAAAAGTATGCTCGCATTTAAATCTAAAGCGCTGTTTGTATTTGAGTGTATATCATGCAAATTACGAATAAAACGTTTGTTAACAAATCTATGTTCAAAAAATTCCGAGGCAGTTGCAAAGAAAATGTAAACTTATGAATTAGCCGTTGTGCCGTGATAAATAGCCGTTTTTAACAACTGGAAATTCAATGCGCATGCGTGTCTTTTTCAATTCCACTTATCTGGTCTATGGTCTGCACTTTCCTGAAATAATGGAGGTTGCTACCGCAACACAAGACAAGGTAAAACGCATGCGTATCACTTTTGTAAACTCATTTTGTGATTGTATCATCATCTGTATACAGGGCACTGGTTATCATACGGTATAGTGCTCCATCATGCTTTGATAGTAAATTTGACTGATGACAGTACGGGACAAAACTTCCTGCGAGTACGTCTTTGCCTTTCTGCTAGAAATTCAAAATCTGAATAAGGGATGAGATTATTCACAAACTGTGCTCGGGCACTTTGTCGGGCCCTTACTGATGGTAAACTTTTGACATTATGTTACCATGCGAAACAATTTTCTTGCAAGCTGTTCAGCTTTTTATGATCAACTATTTAAACATCCATTGTCCACCAAAACGTCAAAAGGTAGTCAAATGAATTCCAGTTGTTGAATATATAATCTGACTGTAGTGATATGGCATGCGATCTAGCACAATAATCTATGCTACAATTTATATCAAAAATACGAAAATACTTTCAAAATAATGATTTAATCTTTGGAATGAAAACTAACTTCAAACTTGCTAGCTATGCAGTTATAAGCAGTTACGAGCAGTTACGAGCAGGCATGAACATTAACTATCTAAGAATGGTGATGGCTTAATTTCTCAGCATAGAAAATGCAAATAACATGCATCTTATCGTGCATAAGTCCAAGGTTTGCAACATTTGAAAATAATGGCAGATAAACTTGGCTAAACAACATCGATAGATTATGTTATCTAGTGAGTGTTCTACTGCAGTTAAGCCACCATTATTGACAACTTTAGACAACCTTGGAGCTAGGATCTAGCGTAGAATGAGTACCTGTAATAATGGGTCTTGTGTAGACTGCATCAAGATTCTGAACTTGTGATGCGTCTGGAGTAACGCTCGATTTAACAGCAGCTTGTTCAGCACCAGTTTGGACTGATGGGACCATTGGAGCCATACCTACTGGAACAGGGTCAGAGATTTGTGGTGGTGTCTCTAATAGACCATTTAGCCCTTGTTTAGGTGCATAATCTACTGGTACTGGAGCAGATATTTCCGGCGTGTCATTAGTTGTTGGGCTAACAGGTGCTGCCCCTGGGGGTTGAGGGATATCGTTCTTCTTAAAGACCTGTTGACTATACATATTTTGAGGGAATTGCATCATCATTTGTTGTTGCTGCATAGCAAGCATTGGGTTATAAGCCCCAGGCATGGTACTTTTCTGGAATGCCTTTTGAGCCTGTTGGATTGATTCGACTGTTTCTCCTAAAGAAAAAAGAGACGAAATCTCAAAAAATTAATTTCTCTTTTTTTTTTACAGAAGAATTAGGCAAAACATGCTACATGCTTCAAAAAGATTCTCATTAAAGTTCTAGTTTGAACTTTGAACAGTTTTATGTCTTTTTTTCTGACGATTACAGTGCTGAAACTATTATATTATCTATCTTTGTCATGAGTGTTTTTTCTGTATATCTTTGAAGTCCGTCAGCATTTCTTTTTAATGTATATTGATTAAAAGTCCACTTATACTTTAGTATGGTTATTATACCATATAGTTAAGTAAGATTTTCTTCTCATATGTGTTTGTTACGGATTTCATGATTAAATGAGTTTTTGATATTTTGAGAGCATACTTACCAAATAAAAAGTTGAAATGTTTGCCTAAAACCCCCTTATATACTCTCCGTTTTTACTTATTACTTACCACCATAAAAAATATCGGGTGCAACTCATCAATATTGTAATAGAAACATAAACATAAAGTGAGGAAGTCAATACCTTAATTGTTACCTTCGTTTTTAATTTTACCAGTAATGCATATCTTACTCTTAAGTAAGCTTCGCAGCAATAAATATGGCGACGATAAAACCGAATACGATTAAACGAAATTATACGCGACTCAGTCTCTCCAATCAATACCTACCATATTCAGGAGTATGTGGAACAACTCCTCGGATACCATCTTTAATTGGCGAATATTTTCTCAAATGGAGAGAGGACTGCTGCAGCGGTTGAGCTATTTCGTCACGCTTTGACGCGGCTAAAAGATAGATAGACAGTTAAAGAAAGATATTATTGCGTGTACCAAACAGTGGAACTCATACAATTCAATAGCAGAAGTGCTACCGGGGGTGGGGTGCTCCCTTGATTTATTTTAGTCACCATTATGAGCTACGACACAACAAATATTTGTTGTTCCAAAAACTACGTCTTGTCAAGAAAGTTTATTAAAAAGACTTTTTCTTTTTTAAAACGTTGTTCGAACTATATCTATAGGGTTATTAGTTTTTACATGAGTCTTTGAATTATATAGGAGTTTGAATTATGCGAGTTCCACTGTATTAGCAAAACTTTATCGGAAGAAAGTAAAATCTCTAATAAATTACTGTAATTCCCGTAATAAGTTGCAATGCACTGCGATCTATTAAGCTTCAAAATCCTTATCAAATTTACTGTCAGTACGTGTATCTATCTATCTAAGTTGTGTATTCTTTTTGGCTTTATTAATGCGCGTGTAAGATAAATTGTGTATTCGATTTGGTAAAATCTGGAAGTTATCTAATTCTGGTATTTAGGTCATTTTGAGACCACAAAGGTATTTTTTAAAAAATGAATTTTTTTCCGTTCATATTATGTTGTTAGAAATTTTAGAAATATGTTTCTGGGTGTAACTAAAACTAAATTCTAAGTTCTAAATCCAATACATACCTCAACAGATTACATGAATCATCATATCATCTATCTTCAGTTTCATTTATAGACTGAACAACGAGCCAGTCAAGTTCTTGAATAAATGTCCTACCTTACGTTGCAGGAGAATTAATTCTAACTGCAGTTACTATGTCTATTTTTTATATCTTTATTTGTATTATTTTTCATGTTATTCATCTATAAATGTTCTTAGGCTTTTGATAAAACTGCATGTGTAAAATATATATAAAGTTTTTCTGTTTTTAGTAAGAAAATGTCTTAGAATTTTATTACAGTATTCGAGTCTTTAAAATGGTGTTTTTAGTGCATGTGGTTTAACTTAATTTTGGTGTTTACAATCAAATGGAAAAGCATGTCGATAAAGCATGTTGATAAATCATTGCACATGGTTAATGATTAATGGTTTGCACTTATGATGGAACAGCCATGTACAAGGTCTTTACGTGCTTATCGAGGCATGGCTTAAGTCCCACCTAGTGTTTTGTCAGCTACCAACTGACTACCCAAAAGACTTACAGCCTAACGATAGTAGTATCACACTTCAGTTGATGTTAACTAGCTTTCAATACTTCAGAGAAGTATTGATTTTTATTGATTTGCACATTATGGCAATGATCAAATCCATTCATGTATAATAATGGTAAATCAACTCAAAAGCTTAAATAATGTGTCCTGCGTATGTTTGTTCAATTTCTGCGAAAGATGACAATGGTAAATATTTTGGCCAAAAGTTCTTATTTCTTCCCCCCAACATTTGGCTATTTTGTTTTATTTCTTCCCTGTTTTAGGGTGCGGAACAATAGAAATCTCTTTATTTCTTCCCTATTTTCCTAATTTCGCTTACTTCTCCCCCTCCCCAGGGAGGCGCTGTTAGCCAAAATATTTACCGTTGAAAGATGATGAAATACATATTACATAAGCAAAAGAAATAAAATGAAATGAAATAGAATATAAAGAAACATTGATAAATATAAGGATGCGTGATTTAAGGTTGGTCTCAGAAAAATCGGACTTTTACATCAGTTTTTGTGAGATGATTTTTCTTGAATTACTGATAGAGTTTGAATTACACTGGCAAAGTTTTTTAGTTTATGAATCTTTGCCTACTTTGGCAATATTTTGCTATAATTTGTCAAAAATTCTGCTTTTGGAAAGTATAATTAGGGTTTTTTGATTCCGTCCAAATTTTTCTGAGGCTTTCATCACACTCCCTCTTTGGGAAACGAATCTCTACCTTCAGCATTATTCAAATCTGCATTAGGTAAACCATTTGCCATCAATTGACTTCCCAACGGTAAATAATTGGCTTGAAATAATTTCGGTACGACTGCTGAAGAATCGCTTTCTACTGGATTAACAACTTGATTATTCATTAATGGATTTAATTTAGCAGATGCAGGTAGAGGTATTTGACTACCAATAATAGGATTAGTAGCAGCCAAACTCGAATAAAACGAGTCCGGTAGCGTTAAACTACTATTTAATGCCCCATCAAAATTGGGCGTGTCTCTTCGGTACAGTCCTTTAGAGGACATTAACATGCTCTTTAACAATTCCTCTTTTTTAGTCGCATCGTCTTTATCGTCTAACGAACGATCTTTTCTTTTTTCTTGTAAGTCACTTTTGAATATACTTGTAAGGACAGGGTCATCATGTAAATCGGATAGATCCCTCTTTTGTTTTAATGTATTTTGGTGATGGTTGTTGTGATGTTTGTCTATATGAGATGGAAAATGTGAAAGGAAATGAACATAAAAAGAAACAGGCATTGTCTCAAAATATTTTGCTAATTTAGGCGTTGATTGACAATTACGCCAAAGAGGTAATTATTTGATTCTGAGTGAACCAATCAGATTCTCGATGATGTGATTTTAAATCAATCAATCTAAAGACTTTAAAATATAATTGAGACAATACCCAAAAATAAAAATGCATGCATGTCAATAAGAATGGCTTTGGTCTAATCAGCTGTATTGTTTAGTCTTTCGCTACAAGGCTAAGAATCTGAAATACAAGTAGTATCATAGAAAGTATGGTAGTTAATTAGAACTAGAAAAAGAAATTCTTTCATAAACCTGATAAGCTAACATTGTAAAATATTTCTTCAGTATTCTCGTTTAACAGCGGTTAATTAATAGTTTGGAAATCGTCAAACGTTCAATCGGAACAGAGAAGCGCGATGCGGTAATAATTAATTATTAATTATTTTCTACGATCGCGATAACTCAAGAGAGCAATAGTCATACATAAGCGGGTCCTCTACTTAGATAGCTGTCTATGACAGTATTTGAGGATTTCGCTCAGCGCGATTTTATTTATTTATTTAGCTATTTTGTAAATATTGATATAAATCGTTTGACTGGAAATACAATTCAATACAATACAATACATGCTCTTCGTTTTTTATATCTCTGATATTTATTTCCTTCGATAGAAAAATAAAATTAGGTCTTGCATGAAAATGACTAGTGTCATTGCGTAATTATTGTCCAATTAAAAGGGGGATCGCGTGATTGACGATGACCAAACTATTAATTAACCGCGGCCTTCAAGTATGACAATACGCTGGAAGAATAGAAAGAAGTGATATCATAGAAAAAACAAAAAACAAAACAAAAAAAAAGAACAAAAAAAAACCCCCAAAAAACCCAATAAAACTGATGCCTTACCTTTTCTTTTAGCATTTACTAATATGATAAGGATCAGTGACAGTGAGTAGCGAAATAGATAAGTCATACTCAGTCAGCGGGCGGGATCTACGTCCCTGGCATCAGTTGAGAGTCTATAAATAATACGCAAAGATTTTTTACTAAAAGAAATATTTTTTTGAGTTTATTAGAATCCTGATATTGAATCGGGTAATTTTTATTCTAAGTTATCTCTAAACTTGCTTTTGGATCAAAGCAATTAGAATACCTTTCCGCTGGTTTTTGAAAAATAGAAAGAAAAATGGGAAAATTTGATATACTCTTATGAAGAAGCGAGGAAGCAAATTTTACCTGTCTTAAAAACAATCTATTTACTGAGTGTCCCACTAAAAAGTGTACCTCGTTAAAAACCTCAAGATTTTCTACTTAAACCTTTATTTCCCATTGTTTTATTTTTCGTCACAAAAATTCCTAACATTAATGTTGTACTGTTGTTTTTAAGCAATGCATTTAAGTTTACCCTTATATTATAGGACCTTCTCCATGGATTTTGAAAAATAGAACGAAAAATGGGAAATGGAAAATAAAGAGTTTCTTGCTTATGAAGAAGCAAGAGAGCAAATTCCATACATCTTAAAAATTCTTTATAAATAGAATGTCCTGCTAAAAAGTCAAGCCTACATTTCCTATTGTTTTATCTTTTGTCACAAAAAGTCCTGAGAATTTGTTTAAAAGTTATTGTGGTAACGTTTTTTTTTAACAATGCATTTCAGTTACATTATAATAGAGTAGAGGAAAAATACTTACGTCACAGTCAGCTTAAGAGTTTTATCGGAGCAGCAAAACTAAAATTAAATGAATAAAAATTATTCTAATTCTATTTTTCTTCTTCTTCTGTCTTCAATTTGAGTATTATTTGTAAGCATTGTTAGATACTCAAGAGTATGAATTCAAAGTAGTAAAAATCATTAGAATTTTCATAATTCTTTAGAAACCGCTCATAAATTCTTCTCTCTGGTTAAAGAGCTAGCTACGAATTGTCGCCAAATTCCAGCTATTTCATCCGTTTGATTGGTTAGACATTACATCATCAGGAAGCTAACTGGACTAATATAAAATGTCGCAATTTGATGTTTTGTTAAAATCCATATATCTGTACATGAACCAATCAGAATCTTGATGATGTAGCTTCAAACCAATCAAAAGATTGATTTGTGTTTTTATTGATGTGTGTTTCTATTTGTTGATTTTTATGAATAATTAGTCTTCTATTCAATTGTCATTAGTTAATCAGTTATGGTATGTAATTAGCTTAATTATTTATAGACAAATAGTTACAATATTCGTTCAGTTAATCACTTTTTTTTGAAGAAATCTATTTGGCATTTTTTTTATCAAGGTAATCATCAGTTCCATTTGATTAACCGTATTTCTACTGGGGGGGGGGGCGGATTCCGCCCCCCCTGCTGGTTTTTGTTCAATAACACAAAAAAGAAAAAAGATGAAGCTTTGTCCTTTTCTAACTTTTATTATTATTTA